>JAECUM010095820.1:0-36180 GCA_016617855.1 Megalonaias nervosa | reverse complement strand
TATATATATATATATATATATATATATATAGATAGATAGATAGATAGATAGATAGATGGATAGATAGATAGTTACATGTAGGCTCGTACAAAAGTAACAAAAGAAACGAATGAAATCAACAAGTTTTGTAAATTTAACAAAATATTTTATTTCCCTAGAAAACAAGGTAAAAATATGAAAAAGGACTTACGGTTTGTGAATCTAATCCAAATATAATCCTAGAATTAAAAACTATAAGTCCTATCACTAAAAAGTTCTAATTGAATCCAAGTTCGAATCTCGATGAAGTTCCAATATGGAAGGCGATGACGTCAGATGAGGTCGTTGTACTGATGGCAACAGTTCCTCGTTGAATCACATTTTATAATGTTTCAGTTTAGAATTCCAGAATAAATTTCCACTAAATGTCTTTGTCCAAGAATTTTTTATGAAGAAGAGCACTTGTATATTTTCCAGAGAATATAAATTATTAAATCCAAAAAATAGAAGAAATCAAAAAATCAAACTGGCATCAACATAAAAAAAACACCTTGAGCTCTAAAGGTGTAGAATACGATTGACTATAATTCACTGAGATACGAGTATTAAACCCAACTAAAACGTAATTTCAAGCACGCGTGATAGGTCACGCGATCACTCACTACAAGTCAGTTAGCACGTAGGCTAGAATAGTGCTTACTAAGAATCAGATTCCCACACTGGAAATGAATTTAAAAATAAAACTGTTTACAACAGAGCTAACACGTGGGCTGAACATGACCTTTGTAATAATCAATCATTTTCACTTAGCGTTTACAAAATCGGAACCAAGGTCAAGAACTAGGTCAGCTAAAAATACAATGTAGCAATCATTTTGCGTTCTAATCAGACTAAAAGAACTGAACTGAATTTTTCTCGAAAAATGTCAAATCCAGTGAAAATCTTAGTCTTACAATAAAATGTAATGAAACAAAAAGAAATTTAAAACACAAATAATTTAATTACATATAAGTAACGATATATATATATATATATATATATATATATATATATATATATATATATATATATATATATATATATATATATATACGCTGTTGAACAACGACTTTGACCTTGACCTTCAACCCTTTCAACACCCACTGTTAGGGATGTTTTATCTACATTGTTACGTGTACAATTCTATAACAATCCATGTATGGAAACAGAAAGTATACCTACGGCAGAACATTCAACAATTTACTTCAATGGCATAATAAATCGTTCATTAACCTTGACATTTGATCTGATCCTTCATCTCTTAGTATGGTCAATCCGTTTCAAAGCTTGATGCTTATCCACAGACAAATGATGTAAGTTCATGGAAAGGTAGAGAAGCTTACCTATTTTATCTTGACTTCTGATATCTTGACTTCAGAATCTTTGGAGATATTCCACAGATATGAACAAACTTCTTTGGGATGAATGATAAATAGTGTAATAAGCCTAGGATATGTACTATTTTTATTTACGACTCTGCTCATTAGCTGTGTAAACTTTTACTAATTATTTCTTGATTCTCGGGAGTTGCTGTTGGAGAGACATTTCTCAAACCAAGTAATTAGTCATTTTCGTGGATCAGATGTCATAATGCACAGCATTGCCGCGCCTTTCTGATGGCAACGATTAGTTTCCTAAAACGGACCCTCCATAATTTGCAACATGAGAATAGGCTGGCTATTTTTGTACAAGAGTCTAGTAATTTGAGATAGGAATATTTGTTTTACATTATGTATTTGGTTCGTAATTTATGATGCATAGCGTAATGTACCAATCTACTGTTTACTGATGAGGCATACAAATGTGAAGGAAGAAAAAAACATGCAAGTGTGAAATTTGGAGTTATTTGTGGTGTTCGCGTTTAAGAACTGACAACGACTGTTGGCTTGAGGTCCTTGGAAATAAGAGAAACAATGGACTTCAAGCCAGACTCACGCAAGTGATGTTTGGTTTGCTCGGTAGTAAGGCCCCATGCGTATTACAACAATTTATCCTTGCCAATAGTACATGACTAAAAAAACTTCGCACATCGACCTTTCATTTAAAACGTAAGCAGTCATGTGGCCTTGAAGTTGGACCTCTGTGTTCTTTAATCTTAAGAATACTATTCGCTTCCTGGCACTATTAGAGGTAAAGTGTAAGTATTAATCACTTATGAAAATAAGAGATGTCGACCTTAAAAAAGAAAAAAACAACTTTTACCTCTGAAGGACATTGTAACCGCTATATTGCGCCTTCTGCGACATTCCTTGCAGGCGAGATGAGAACAGCCTTCGCTCGCTTACCCTTTGAATGTGAGACCATGCACATGTTCTCACGTCTAGGGTTTGGCTTCTGATATTTAGATACAAAACTCAAGTGATCGATTATGTCCGTGTTAAAATGATATCTTACTTTAATTCATACCGGTAATTAAATTAATGCTCAGAAAAAATGGTCGCCATTAACATAGCTTGGGTCCCGCATATGTTTATAGCTTTAAATCAAATATCCACAGTAAATGTACAAGTATATTAATTTTATTTTTCAAAGTAATTTTAAAATTCGTAAAATAAATAGATTACATAGAAATGAAATATTTAAATTTGAACGATTGAAGAAATGACATTTTGAAAGCACACAGAAATCGTACACATAGTAACTGATTGCTTCCTCATGTCGAGCAAAAGGGCAAGGAATGGGACAAAAGAAAAAAAATACGTTTGAATAGAACACAAAAACTTCAGCAAAAGTAATGGGGAAAATTTATACAGTATTTACAGTGTTGTGTTCCTCAATATGTTTAAATGCTTTCACAAAATCAGATCGAGATGTCCTGAGATAAAAGTTTTCATGTTTATATAAATATTGTATTGACATACCTGCTTGAAAACATGGATATTGTCATCGGACAATTCCGTATACCATTCCGGATATTGCAAACCTGTCTCATAAATATGCACACCTAGTGAAGGTGTCTTCAGATCACCTGGGAAAAAAAAGAAATGATCTTATATAACTTTTATATCAGGACTGGTAAGAAAAAGTAGTCACCTGCACACGAAACTGGATATTATCTTATCAAGGTAATTTTAATTGTTCAGATGATTCCTTCGTTGAGAGTTTAGGAATAAGTAATTAAGCCATATTAAGTCATATTAAATGGGCTTTTATCTCCGTTTTGTACCTTACATGGGAGAACTATAGAGAATTTGGCAATACATTTTCAGTTTTCACTATCTTAAAAAAAAATCTACCGAAATGATTTGATTTCGTTTTTAACTTGAAGTGCTGTTATGGAAATAAGCTATTCTGAAAGTCTGCATTATTAAGTAAATATTTTATATATAATTCGATATGGAAATCTGCGTCGATTTGGAAATCTGCATTGTTAAGGAAAGCTGTTACTGCTCTGAAAGACTCGAGCGAGTTGGGAGGGGTGGCTAATTCATTCCATAATCTATGACAATGTACTAATATGGAAATACTTATAGTTCGTTTCAGATAATATTAGGATTTTTGTAAAATGCATAAAGAGGAAATGTTTAAACTTTTTACAGCAATGTTTACTACTTTTCAATCGTCCTCATTTTGTTTAAAAATCTGGTTTTAAGCGCTTATCAGGTAAATTAAGTTGTACCTAGGATTCAGCAGAACTGAATTCTGATAGATTTTCGCCCTGCTTTATCCACTAGGCTATGAACCACGTGCGCCAGAGTCTTGCAGTGGGTGAAAAATACTTAATACTAAAGATAGATTAGGTAAATCATATTATACAATTAATGGAGTGGATCGTATTTACTTACTGATATTTTTAGTTATCATATATTGTAATTTGTTGAGAAGTGTTCATGACTCGCTGAGAAGATAGTCAGTAGCCGTTACATTGAAAATGGACACCGATAAACGAGGTATTTCTTGTTAACCTCTTTCTGAGCTGTAGATTTTTTGTTTCGTATCATTATTATTTATCTCAGAGCTAAATCTGTCGTGCATCAGTACAATGCAAGGATAAGAAGAAACGCGCAATATAAAGTACAAATCGAAAGCAAAATGAAAAAAAACCCCAACAATATAGAAACAAATAAAGTAAAATCATGAAAAGAATTAAATTTAAAAGCTCAATAGTTACGTGCTCAAATTATGCATAGATTGCACAATCAGTTCTTAAAAAGTAAATATCAATTATAACATGAAGGTTTTTTGACATTTTTGACATGTTTTTTAATTACATTTATTAGAAAGACCGATGCTTTTTGGAGAGTAACTTACTAATTTAATGTTGTTTTACGTAATTTTTGTGTTTCCTAAAAAATTCCATTAACTTAAGATAAAGCAGTCTTCGGCTCAAATAGCGCCGTACGAACAAACGAGACAGTCATTCTTTAATTATTTTCCCTTCTCTCTACCTGATTCAGCTGGTAACTTATGGTTTGTTGTGCAAAATTAAATTAATTTGCCTCATATTTAAGGAAATATTTCTTAATATTCTATCAATACAGGGGCAATCCCTTTTCTAAGTCTTAGTTTTCTAGCAAGTAATCGGTTAACATGAAACTATGCCATGTTCTTTGAATGTTTCCAGAACTCCAGCTGTTACAACAATACGAGATCTTTTAATCATTCAGTACGTGTACAAAACGCTGCATATTGACTTCTCCGTGATTGACACAGTACATGTGCCAACTTTGTTGTTGTTGTCCTTTTTTTTTAAAAAAGTAAGCCTGAACTAAAAGGTTACGATACTAATTTTTAAACTACTTTCCAAAGACATTTTGCCTAGTCAACCCCCCCGACCCAAAAAAAAAAAAAAATACAAAGAAAGTGTGTGTGTGTGTGTGTGTGTGTGTGTGTGTGTGTGTGTTTCCCTCAACACTACAATATACATCTTGAAATCAATATACACGTTTTCTGTCATCCAAATATCAAGTTTCTGGGTTTTGTTCTGATAACTCAACAGGTGATTTCGTATTTTTCAGTCGCAATAGCATACTATATATTTGCCTTTTCGCACTGTCCGCATTTGTTTTACGAGTATTTAGAACATCGTCTGATTTGAAAACAATATTCCCTATGTGGGACTGGCGCTTTACTGGCGGAAAAGAATCCGTAGAAATTTGCTAGAAATTCGTTTTTCCCCTTCTTTTTTATTGTTTTTATTGCCGAACTTTTAAACCATCTCGGATAATCTTGAGAAACTCCAAAATCCAAAAGTTAGTAAACAAAAATATTTTAAAATATTATTGTGTAGACATATTCATAACATAAGCGCAGAACAGAAAACTTTGTAATAGATTTGACCTTGAACATGACATCATTGAATTCATGTCAGCTACTTCAAGATACCCATAATTAATGTTTTAAACAATACTAAATTGACAACATTTTGTGTATTCTTCAGATATACTAGTGTCCAGAAACTGGGTTTGATTAAAAAACAAAAACAACAACACTGATATGTGTTTGTGTTATCGTGTTCACAAAGTCATTATAAACAACAACCCGAGTCAAGACCCTTTGACTTTGAAATTAATGCCAGAGTCCTGACCATCAACGAAACGAGAAGTTTAAATTAATTAGCATATGTGCACGTCACTGTTTTCATAAACTCAGTGAAATACGTAAGTGTGAGCAGTGACCTATAACTTGACTTCTATTCACAACTGCGCGTGCATGTTGGTGGTCAGATCTGCTCCATTTTCAAATCAGAACTCCTTACGTATTGCATGAAGAGTTTTAACGAAAGATCCAGGCCAATACCGCCAAGTTCTTTCAAGTGGAGTAGCGGTAACAAGATTTTTTAGATGATCCTTTTGGTTGCCATGTTGGAGGTTTGATCAACACGATATTTATTCTGGGTTTACTACTTACTGCTACAGCGTTTTAGTGCAGCCCATGTCATTCAGAAGAAGTAGTCAAAACAAGATTTTCAGGAGAAATGTTGTGGCTGGCATACTGGGAGGTCATGTCTGAAATATTTTCAGTCAGGACCGTTTATAAGCCAATAGAAGTGTTTTGGTGAAAACTCCATATCGATATGACCTTGAAGACAAGATTTTCAAGATGGCATCCATATTGGATTCAGAAGAGGTGTCATTTGCATTCAGGATGAACTCGACCTCAGGATGAAACTCTATGCCAAGTTTCATGACTTTCCTCCAAGCAATTCAAGATGAATTGCAATAAGAAACTACTGTTCATGGACAACAGGCGCATGACCATTGTATAACATCCTCAGGGTTTAGGCCATTAGAGCTGAAAAGAATACCGAAATAATTTCCAAACATCTATAGCCGAATCGATGATTTCTGTCATAAGCTTAATCGAATACCTTAAACATTAGAATGAAAGAACTGTTTTGTCATGTGATGATACAAAAATACTGCGAACGGATATTTCTTATATAATGAAAATATATATGCCTCTTGCATTACGCAGAATGCTGAATTTACTAAAATTTTAAGACCCACAAAAAATCGTTTCCCTTGACAACTAGCCAATTTGCGATTCTGTATTTTGCAATCTCTTGGTGATATTTCCTATCTAGAATATTGGGATAAAAAAAACACAACACAAACGCCGATAATTCTGTGCAACTAGTTTCGCATTTACTGTATGCTTCTTCAGACACAAAACGTTTTGAAAGAAACGGATGACGTCTTTATATTTTAAAATAACAATTACGTCATTTACATGACGTCTTTATATTTTAAAATAACAATTACGTCATTTACATGACGTCATAAATGATATGCAATATCATAACAATTATATATATATATATATATATATATATATATATATATATATATATATATATATATATATATATATATATATATGTATGTTTATACCACATACATTAACAAATAACATGCATTTAAAGTGTTGGTATAAAGCAATTTGATATACCAATACTATTGGTATATCAAATTGTGATCCGCCCATGGCGCAATAATACGCATATATAAACATTCTCGCGAGCGTCTGCAGTTGATTCTAGATCAATGATCAATTTCCACAAATTAATCACTAGTGACGTATGAAAAATAATGATGAAAAGTATTAATAATCCCCGTTTTCTAAATTAATTTAATATGGTACACATTTTCATCACAATCCTTTCTGCTTTCTGTTCTCCCCTCCCCTCTCAAGCATAACGGACAAACTGCGCAGAAATGTGGAATGAGAGAGAAAAAGAATTTGGGCTGGATTAAAACCTTGAAATAGAAATTACACCAAGTAACCTACAAGAATATGGTTCGTCGAAACGATACGTGTGCACTTTCCTTGGGATTTATCAACAGTGTTTATCAATGATACAATGTTGCAAACCAGTAAATTCCTCGGTTACGTGGTACATATACTGTGATATATTTAACACATACTGTGATATATTAAATGTTATTTTTTTTTTTTTCTTAAACATACCATAATGTTCTAAAAAATCAATTATTATTATTATTTAAATATGAAAATGTCCAAAGCTCTCTCTCTCTCTCTCTCTCTCTCTCTCTCTCTCTCTCTCTCTCTTGACCATCGTAGCAGGATACGGGCTAAAATCTATGAAATGGCGAACGTAGAGGATTTTCCGACAATATCTCTGACTTATGAATGATGGTAAAAGTTAAGTGAAACCGACCAAAGCATGAGAGAAAGAGAGAGAGAGAGAGACAGACAGACGGACAGAGACAGAGTTTTAAAGTCAAACCGACGAGAGAGAGAGAGAGAGAGAGAGAGAGAGAGAGAGAGAGAGAGAGAGAGAGAGAGAGAGAGAGAGAGAGAGGGAGGGAGGGAGGGAGAGAGAGTTTTAAAGTCAAACCGACGAGAGAGAGAGAGATTTAAAGTCAAACCAAACAGAGAGAGAGAGAGAGAGAGAGAGAGAGAGAGAGAGAGAGAGAGAGAGAGAGAGTTTGTGGGTCGGTTGCACTGTTGCTAAAGCAGAATAATGACTTAGATCAACTGTAAATATATTAAAATATTTTAATTACCTCTTGTTGGTTCGTCAGTTGGCTTAGTTTTTATTCCACATTAATTTCCATGCGCCTGAAGGTGAATGGCATTGCGTTCATTTGAATGGTGTAGCTATCCAAGTGTTGCTACTGCACTACTTTTATTATTAAAACCATCTTTCATGTTTAAATCATAAGTGTGTATTATATTGATTTAATCAATGTGGAGAAAAATAGAAACCAAGAAAAGAAAACAATCAACTTAATATGCAGAGGTGATTGTAAATAGCCACTACGGCAGAGAACTACATTTTGTAGCGGACACGCTCGGGGATGTGAGGAGTTCATTCACTAGGTCAATACACAGCTGCCTGTAGTAAATCTGAACTCCGTTCAGTGGGCAAATATATGTATTTGTATGTGATATAAATAAAATATATGTACAGTATGTACGCTGTATCAATGATATACCACTCGTTGTATAAATTTTTCATTAAAAGGAAACTCAGCAAGCTTCGTTTCCTTTTAATGAAAAATTTACACATCTCGTGGTATATCATTGACACAGCGTACATACTATACATATATATATATATAAGTTATTGTTATATATATATATATATATATATATATATATATATATATATATATATATATATATATGACTTGAAACTAACTTTCTGAGATAGATTATCTCCTGACATACTTAACCTTCCCACACCGCTTGTAAGTTATATGATGGTTAGTTAAGGTAAGAAAGTAGTTAACGCGTACCTATATGATTTTGTTTTCACGTGTGTCCCTACTGCTAAAAATATACCCAAACAATACAATCTCTTATTTTCAGTTGGTACTTTAAATAGATTTTGATATGAACTAGGATAAAGCTGTCGATCCACGTTGGTGCATAACTTTGCTTGGTATAGAGCTCGAGTCGGTCATAGTGTCCACCAGATTTCTCGATGACAGAATTTTATAGAACTTGAGTCGGTTATAGTGTCCACCAGACTTCTCGATGACAGAATTTTATAGAGCTTGAGTTGGTTATAGTGTCCACCAGACTTGTCGATGACAGAATTTATAGAGCTTGATTTGGTTATAGTGTCCACCAGACTTCTCGATAACAGAATTTTATAGAGCTTGAGTTGGTTATAGTGTTCACCAGATTTCTCGATAACAGAATTTTATAGAGCTTGAGTCGGTTATGGTGTCCACCAGTCTTCTCGATGACAGAGTTTTAGCCTTAAGACAATAGCTTTACTATATAAGACAATAGCTTTACTATTTAAAACAATAGCTTTACCTATTTCATCAGCGAAAACGTTAAACGAAAGAGGCAAATACAGTCACTCATTGGCATGTTAATATCTGAAGCTAGAATCATGAGCGCCCGCAGCATGGGTCAAGGAGGGGGGGTCACGTGACCCCCTGGAAATCATACTGCATATATATATATATATATATATATATATATATATATATATATATATATATATATATATATATATATATATATATATATATATTCCGACAAGTTTGATCATGCAAATGAAGCTGAAAATATGTCACAAGATTCTGTTCAAAACGCTTAATAAATATTAGCTTTAGTTTCAGACTGCTTCTTATACTAACTCTCCCAGCACAAAGTCCTGACTCCCCCCCCCCTGCAAAAAACCCTGCGGGCGCCCATGGCTAGAATAGTATTCTTCCAAAGAATAATAAACGCCATAAATTATCTCCTGGTCAGCAACCGTACATTTTACTTTCTAATGTGAACAGTCACTATATTGCTTTGCGGCAGGGATTTGTTGATGCCTTCAATAGTAAAGGTTTGCTAATAGATTCGAAGCCAATATATTCCGTTAGTGTAGGCGCATGCAATGATGGACCAATGGGGCTTATCAAATGTGATTAGTTTAAAGCTAACCTGGCTACCATTTTTTCGATGCTTCAGACCTAAACGCCAATATCACAGAAGCCATTCTCTATTATCGTTGATGTTCACACATGGGTTCCCTTGTGAATTAATCTTAAAATAATTATCATATCAGATAATCCCACTGCATATACGGCTATTAAATAGAGCAGCAGTGTTTAATGCAATTTAGAAGCACGCCGGCGTGTCTATGCTTTATGCGTTAGAACGATACATTGCCATCCAGGCCCAACAGTTATTGTAGTCCTCAGTACTCGTGTACTTCAAACGCATTGTGAACATGGAAGTAGGATTTCGTATTCTATTGCAATTCGTTAGTACTGAATTGCAAGTTTCACCCTACATAGCGAACACATACACGTCTGATGTTTGTTTACCTACCTGGTATTGACAGATGTATATGTATCCGTATTAGTGAATTAAAAACGTCTGTTTCTTGCATCAATAAATGTGTTTCTCAGAGTGAAAGGTCTCAAAAAGAACATTTTCATCGAAGTTATGTTGATACAGATTTGTTATACGCTTTCAACCGAGTGTGTTTAAACAAATTGGCATTGTAATGTACTTTTGTGCACATTTCTTTATGAAATGATGCACGACCTACCTGGCTTTAACCTTCATTATGAATGCAGCTACTGTGCTAGGAATATTAACGAGGAAAATATCAATTTACAAGGAAAGCCATATAATCCTAATAATCGTAAGCTATCTTGAATTCGTGTGCAAGAAGTATGGTATTGTGAGAAAACCTAATGGTCGGAGCGGGCTGTTATTAGTATCAATATTGATTGGACCTCAGCGGGCTGTTACTACAATCAATATTGATTGTACCTCAGCGGACTCTTGCTAGAATCAATATTGATTGGACCTCAACGGGCTGCTACAAGGGTGGCGCTCTACAGTTTCGTATTTTGCATAAGGGTTAGAATTTTAAAGATAAAGACTTCCTCCGGGTTTCCTCACTAGTTATACTAGCTATTTAAAAAAGACTTTGTATATCTTAGGTATTGTTCAAAGAACCTTTAATTCCCTTTATTTTGGTGTATGATTGATGGGTGTAATATGGGTTATAGAGTATACAGCTTGGCCTTACTCCAGATGTGCACCTTTCAAAAAAGTGCTAGCTCCACTTGGTCATTTTCACTTCCTGAACTTCAGAGGTAAATTGTAAAAAAAAAAGAGCCGATAACGTTTTTTACATTTGATATATTTGGCAATTCGTTCATTGCACTTTCAGAAGCTGGTATTGTCTAGTCTGGCAAAATTCATTTTCCCTATTTTAATAGCTGCTAAGGATAGTGTACTTTAGACAAATTCAGGCTGATTTTTGGAGCACAAGGGAGCAGTCATTTTAGTTGGCAGTGTGCTAAGATCATTTACAATTTCCCAAAGTACAATATCCAAACAACTGTCAGCCACATTACATCAAAGTAGCATAGAGGCATGCCAACATTCTCTCCATTGTGCATGTTTGAAATGCAAACAACTTCACCTTACATATGTCACTCTCTCAAAAGTACATAATAACTGGTGAGCGCCCCCTAGAATCAATACTGACTGGACCTCAGCGGGCTGTTACTAGAATCAATATTGACTGGACCTCAGCAAGCTGTTACTAGAATCAATATTGATTGGACCTCAGCTGGCTCTCACTAGAATTAATATTGATTGGACCTCAGCGGGCTGCTACTAGAATCAATATTTATTGGACCTCAGCGGGCTGTTACTAGAATCAATATTGACTGGACCTCAGCAAGCTGTTACTAGAATCAATATTGATTGGACCTCAGCGGGCTCTCACTAGAATTAATATTGATTGGACCTCAGCGGGCTGCTACTAGAATCAATATTGATTGGACCTTAGCGGGCTGTTACTAGAATCAATATTGACTGGACCTCAGCAAGCTGTTACTAGAATCAATATTGATTGGACCTCAGCGGGCTCTCACTAGAATTAATATTGATTGGACCTCAGCGGGCTGCTACTAGAATCAATATTGACTGGACCTCAGCGGGCTGTTACTAGAATCATTATTGACTAGAATAAATACTGACTGGACCTCAGCGGGCTGTTACTAGAATCAGTATTGACTGGACCTCAGCGGGCTGTTACTAGAATCAATATTGACTGGATCTCAGCGGGCTGCTACTAAAATCAATATTGATTGGACCTCAGCGGGTTGTTACTAGAATCAGTATTGACTGGACCTCAGTGGGATGTTACTAGAATTAATATTGACTGGACCTCAGCGGACTGTTACTAGAATCAATATTGATTGGACCTTAGCGGGCTGTTACTAGAATCAATATTGACTGGACCTCAGCGGGCTGTTACTAAAATCAATATTGATTGGACCTCAGCGGGCTATTACTAGAATCAATATTGATTGGACATTAGAAGACATCAGCGGCCTGTTACTATAATTAATATTAATGGACATTAGTTTATAAATCAAACGTTAGCTTGAATGGTATCAGTCTAATTTTGGCATAAATCAAATATTATCTTCACGAGATCATCTTAAAATATCCTAATTAGTAAGATAGTCGGAACTGATATGTTCCGATGCATGTCAAAGTTTGTTTACGACTATAATTGATACACTTTTGTAGCCTAATGAGAATCGTTAATGACTAGATGAGACCTTTTTTCAAAGTACTTAATTCCTACTCTAAAAAATAATTCGTCAATATTTACCCTTTGAAAAATACCTGGATCTAGAGTAATCAGTTGCCTGTCATTCTTGGTGTCTTGTCTAATTTTAATTTGTAAAATGTATCAGTCCATCAAAGATGAGTAATTTTGATATGTACAAATTATATCAGTCCCTACAAGACAAAATCTACGCGCGGTTAAATTATGTGAGTTGCAGTTGGGTTTTTCGGTGTGTATGAGATACAAGAAGCATTAAGTTTGTCCAACCTATAAGATTCCTTATTCAGCTGGTACCCTCAAGAAAAGTGCTGCATATAGAACAAGTCTCAAGAGAGCTGTTGCATATTGTAACGTTCTCCTCTTAGAAAGAGTAGTGGTTAATTAGATTTGGCTGCCGTTATCTAGAGGATGACCTCCCTCGATGTTATTGCCCGGTGTGAGTGGATAGATAGAACATCAACAGAGAACTGATCAAGACTTTTGAGAAGAAATAATACAATACGAACCCCCTTAGACAAGAAATACAAATTTAATCGATAACAAACTAATAGTGGCAACAAATTCAACAAATTTACGTTAACATAATTTAATAACAGTGTTCTATTTGGATTTATTTCATCATGATAACGAGTGGTGAAAGGAGCACAATGTCCACGCCTGATTTGCATCACCTAATGACGCTTTCTGTCTTCGTCTCCGTGTATCACACGTCCTCTCCACACCCGCGTGTACACGTTGATCTTCCTATTCTTTCTATTCTGAACGCTTCATTTCTTTCCGGAATTCCGTCTTTCGGACTGTCCCTTTCTGTTCCTGGGAACTGTTTCTTTGAATAACAAGATTACCACTAAATCTCTATATGTAACATCTTCTATACGTATATAAAATTCTCTCACTTTCGTTACTCAGAAAGCATAAACTAGCTATCCAAACACTGCATAATTTATGTCATAATGTGACCTTAACGATTAATGGTCCTTACAAATTTAGACTGTATTTGAGTAAGTTACAGTCGTTATCTCTAGTTACAAACGCCCCTGTAATATACATCCAGATCTGACCTAATTCGATAGATCATCATCCTCGCTTCCAGCAGCTGACACTAAATTAACATGTGAGCGGGGCATATAAACATTACCGCATATCTCTGAATATGCTACCACATTACTCATAAGACATCCAACCTAGTCAGTTCCACTCAATAAAATACATACTATCGATTACTATTGCATAAGATTTACTAACTTCTTGCTCATAGCAATACCTAACCTACAAGATTATTTAAACATTACAAAATCAGATATAAATATGCAATTATCGTTAACTCACAATAATCAGTATCGTCCTAACAAAGGAAATTAATTCATATAACCCTATGAAATCCTACACAACTGAAAATTTGGATCGCATGCAATCAGTCAATTCTATCAATGAACTAGTGACTGTAAAATTAAAGAAATAAATTGCATAAACAACTCAAGCATATCAACATATTTCCATAAAAATAAATAAACAATACATAGTATGGATCCTAGTTATATCAAACACATTTGCATAAACAAGACAAATAAAATAGAAAATTACATGGAAATTAAAACTGCGTACCTTAATGCTATTCTCTTTCAGAAATTGTGCGTCCTAGCACTAAAGCCTGTCTTTTCTTACAAGACAGCCACATGGTCCCTTTTACTTGTGTTAACGAGGAAAGCTTTTTTAGGTTTCCACGGAGCCAAATCTTATCCCCCTCGCTGGAACTTTCGACTACAGAAATTCGACAAAAGTCGTTACTTTTAAATTCACATTACTTCCAAGGTGTACGCAATAATTTAAACTGACCAATCGTAATCAGCGGTTCCTAATTTTCCCCAAGATAATTGTTTCTTTCGTCAGATTTTGACAGCCTAAAAGCTAAGAACTACGATGCATATTAACATCCCTTTGAAAATGACTATTTGACATGAGGTTCCTTTCAAGCGGTTATGGTCGGTAGCTCAAATGTTTACTTTCTTAGGAGAGCGTTGCGATGACCCGGTCAATTCTTAGTGAGCCGTAAAAGCTGGCCTTTCAAGTTTAACACTGACATGAAGGAAAGGTCGAAGTGACCCTTCACAAAGACTTTTCTGGCTTGACTGTAATAAAATTTTAATGCACAATGAATTCAATTTTAAGTTTCCATACTTATTCAAAAAACGACACATAACACATATAGTACAAGTCTCAAGGGAAGTGCTGCCTATAGTAAAATTATCAAGAGTAATTAAATCTCGCAGGATTTCAACATCAGTCAGTTAGTTTGGCGGCTTTAAAACTTGTTTGTATGTCTATATTTGACTAAACTTCACGTAACATAACATACAGAGTGATATTCACGCTGGTCAATTAATATTAAAAGGATAATTAGATTGTATTAAAATAAAGCCAAATTATTGCCGTCATCCCATTGCTGATTCAAATCTGACTCAGACACCCGAGATGATCAGAGGGAGTTTTGAATGTAATCAATATTTAATGGAAATGTGATGTTTGTTAAAAAGCAGCACTTTGACTAATGCATTAAATGCAATAACAACTTCCGTAGGGAGCATAATGTTGCCCGAGGGTTGTCATCATTGGTAAATTAACTGACCTCATCTTTTGCATTTCAATTCCTATTTATACCTAATTTTGATCTACGTTTGTATTTTAAATAGTATTTTCGTTGACAATCTGAGACGCTGCGACTTCTAAGTGCAGGAAATATATTTTACCTCGAAAACATTTCAATACTCAACGCATTGACTATTTCCAGTTAGGGTCAGCCAAAACGTAAAACAATTTAACCGTGGACAGTGTCTCTTGGAATAGAAAGAAAATCAACCATATGATATAAAGCATTAATTCCGATGACTATAAACGGTAATCAAATATAACCTTGTATTCTTCGCAAAATATGAGCAAGGCTAGGGTTAGGTTGGTGGAAGCTGTTATGATTTAGCAATCATGTACTGAAAGAAATTTGAACGCGTTATATGGTTTCATTGGCATCTACACAAATTTCACAGATGTCGTTCGAATCGACCGAAAAACAAAATGGACTCTTTGTAAACTGGAGAAAGCTGAATGTATGATTGACCCTTCATCAATCAAGAGAGAAGATTCTACTACAATCTATATATTTGTTATATCACTATCCACCATTCGATCTCAATCCATATATTTGTTATATCACTATCCACCACTCAGTCTCAATCCATGTATTTGTTATATCACTATCCACTACTCAATCTCAATCTCAATCCAATAATTTGTTATATCACTATCCACCACTCCATCTCAATCCATATATTTGTTATATCACTATCCACCACTGCATCTCAATCCATATATTTGATATATCACTATCCACCATTCCATCTCAATCCATATATTTGTTATATCACCATCCACCACTCAATCTAAGCGAGCAAACCACTTTTAGACATTTTCCTGTTGATCGTTTCCTATTGACTAATATTGCTGTTAGTTTCGGCTATGGATTAAATTCGGAAATCTGACCTTCCTTATATTCCTTAAGTATTGTGGACCAGTACCATTGGGATACGTATCACGATCGAGCACCATAGGGATACGTATCGTGGATTATCACCATGGGATACATAATCAGATATTTTACAGTTTAATGAATTGAATTCTGAACAATACGTAAAAAAGATACTGCTCATTGTAAATGTTTTAAGCTGGCAGAATCGACAGAAATATCACTTTTTATAAAGTTATTCCAAACCTAACTCCGCATTATAAACTCACAACTGGGTAATCTCAGAGAATGCATTGCAATAACAAGCTGAATATGATTCTGTAACACACGAATAGTTTATATCTTTCACAGTCTATGCCATGGTCGTTCTTGTTTTGTGCATTTGGAAGATTTACGCTATTTGCAAAAGAATAAAATGAAAATCTGTAGGGAAAGGATACAGCTTGATAAAACAAGAGTCAAGTCCATTATTGTTTTGAAATTAGATGTAGAATTTGCCAAATATTGTTTGAAGATTTCTGACGAAATATAATACAACACACGTCAAAATTGTTTTAGGTTAATATTCATGATATAACTTGAACTTATGATACAATCAGCTGATTGCATGTCTTTGATATTGCTGCCAGTTGCAACTCATTCCATGCCTCTGACTTCATATCATTAATATTGATTCCATGTCTCTGATCATTGATATGCCTCTGATTACGGGCAGCATTCAGACAGAATAAGCAAAGCAATGCACGCCGGTCCATTTCCTCCAATAAATGAATAGGTCCATAGTGTGCGACAGTCGGTATCTAGTGTACAAATTAAAATTTACTACACAACAAATATATCGTACATTCTTATTACCGGTTAAAATCTTCAAAAGAATGTATTTATTATCCTTGGCCCAGTTGTTGACAAACACAAGAGAAAGGCGTCTCTATCATCAAATTATTAAATGACTGTCATGAAATACTGCTACGAATGATAAAAGGCATGATAAGTATCGAAATATAATCAATTAGATTAGTTGCCCCACAAAATCCAGTGTATATTGCTGCTACACTAAAAATGTAGTGTAGCTATTGTTCTTCGAAAACGTGTGTAAGATTGGTTACTGTGGCAAGTTCAACATTTACAGAAACTCGTGTAAATAAATGCTACCTTTTGATGTAGAGATACGGAATATATCTCTTCATTCAACGCGAGCTTCTAAACATTTTCAATATTATTTCTCATGTTCTGCCCTTTATTGCATGCTAAATCAAAAACTAACGAATAGACTGGTTCAGAGCTGTTACTTTGTTAAAAATGGTTCCGTTTATATTTGTGGATACGGACGCAATAAATGCAGAATCAGAAAGACATTTCAAGGGTACTAATAACAGATCTGGGTCCTTGCTTCATATCTGGTCAATAAATTTTGAAATATCTGCTGCCAACGGGTAAGAACGTTAAATGCTGCAGATTATTATAATGAGAGGAAAATGAACAATATTAAACTAATTGGCAATAAATACTTAATATAAGGAATTAAAACGTTTTAGCAATAGGGTTAAACATTTCTTAGATACAAGAGAGAGTAATTCCTCAAATACGTGAAAGTGGGACAGTTGGATTTCGAAAGTTGAGGAACCAAATTCTTCAACATCTGGTAAAGGGAGCTAAAATAATACAAATAAGTTAAGTCCCCTGCATATTTTTGTATGCAAATATACCTTCTGAAATAATAGTAAATACTGTATTTTTCTACGCAGATAAATCTTCTGAAATAACTGTAAAAATGGAATACAGACATTAATGTTAAACATCTGTAAAATGTATATGAAATAAGGTAACACATATAACATCCGTAAAAATGCAACATCAGGTCACAATATGAGTTTTAAAAACCACATTCCATAAAAACTAGAACTTCATCATACAGAGCCTTCAAGCAGTTCACATCAAAATACGTATGTCTTCCAGGCTGAAATCGACATATTCTACACGAATACGATACATTGTCAGTGGACACTGGCACGATATGCACTCCTGTAAAGATTCGCTGTTACGACTATATGGTCTTAGCCTAAGCAACAGAAAGAAGCAAAACCAGTAAGTTTTGTAAAATCAACAAATAATTTAATTCTATAAGTTACAAAACGAAAATCTGTCTGTAATGTACAGTATTTTGAATTAATTCACAAATAAGCCTAAAAGTTATATCATAAGTCCAAAAGTATACAATGTTCCAAACAGATTCCAGTATTAAATGTATTGATGTGCCAATAGTCTTGGATGAGCTGATGTGCCAATAGTCTTGATGTATCACAACGGTTTAATCCAGTGTGTTCTTGAATAAATTCACAATAATCCTAGAATAATATTTTAGTCTGAAAAGTCAATGATCACTTTGTAATTCCAATGAGTAATTTAAATAGATAAGTCGTCACAAATTATAACTGAACACAACTAAAAGACTGCTTCCACTTGTCGCAAAGTATTAATCTTCAATCATGGACAAACATTACCTATGTAATATATTGCTCACATATGACCTCTACAATCATGAACAAAAGTTAACAATAGATTCATTATCCTTAGTACCAATGCGACTTCGCAGCCAACAGTACAGAATACTTTCCCCAGACTGTATGAGCGTGTTATGTTCTGCCATACCTGGAATATTAACGAGCTGTCAGATTTAAGATGTTGCATGCCTTTCAATGCGCAAACGGAAATCAGAAAGCATGAATATATTTCTGAGAGGTTTCAATATAGTTTAAAGATGTTACGATGGTTGTATCAACAGTGAAAATTGGTGCTTTTTCCCTCACCTACTCGACATTTTGCCATAGGACGTTGCAGTGGCCGCGTCAATTGTGACACTATTTTTCAAACTCTCAGTGTACATGAATGTATGAGTAGGATGGGAAACTCTTATGTAATTTAAATTATTCTGACGATGAGTTGTTGAAGACGCTTTTCATTGGCAAGGATCAAGTATGCCAAACGTTGGAATAGAGTTTGTTTCGGAGCAGACAAAGGTTCGTATTTGGCCATAAACACTACAAATTATGATGCACTATATGGATTGTAGGAGAGTCTTGTAGTATTCTAGAAAGCCAGTTTCCTTCGCTTGAGATAACGGGGTTCAACATAGAAGCATTATGAGGATAAATAATAAAAGCACCCAGACAAAGTCTAAATCCTTAATTGTTTATCGGATCAAGCATCTAGAGGTAGTAAACTTTGATCCGTACCCAGTCGAACCATAATCAAATGTAGCTCTTATTAATGACCCTTATAATGGGAGAATGGCTTTCGGATCTGCTTTTAATCTGTATATGCTACGACTCGTACTAAAATCCAGGGCGTCTTGACACTTATCCATCAAAGATGGCATACGGTCGAAAATAAGGCCTGCATGTACGATCTCGTCCAAAACAGGAATAGACCAACCGTTAACTTAGAGTTTTGGGTTAACATGAAATGCGATGTAAATCAACAGTAATGCATGCAGTTGTTTTTATATTAAAAGAATTGAACCTATTTTTGACTGATCATTTCTGAACTTTGTCTATGCTTATCTATAGCTGACGTACAACAGCATACATGCTCCTTGATATAAATCAGATTGAAAAGTTATCAACCTCATTTTCCTAAGTTGAGAAGGATATGCATTAGGCTGTACTTCCATGCGGTGTCTTAAGCTTTTCTTAGTATTTCTAATAAATGCTTCAAGTCTGACAAGGTGGTCTATAGTATTTGGATATGAATCAACGTTTCAAGTCTGATAGCAATATCTGGACTCGAAATACCATAATAGTATATTAGTCATCGTCTGTTCCATAATTTTTACAAGTACAGCATGTTAATGCTGTGGGACGATAGTTGGAAAGGTCTGTTTGGTCCTTTCCAGATCTGGGTACTGGTATTACCGTTGCTTCTCGCCAAGATCACGGGAAGTTGCCAGCTTCCAAAATGTTATTAAGATTGTTTAGCAGTGTATTTAAAAATATAAAATTGCGTTTTTCAAAAGCTGACAATGGATAACATCTGGTAGGATGAGGTGTCATCGATTCGATCAGGAGATTCTTGTAACTCTGAGAGTAAATGTTTACTGTAGACATTAGAATTAGCAGATTTGAAATATAGCAGTACTATTTCTTTCAAACGTTTTGAGACGGCAGAATTTTCAGAATAATTATCTTGCAAGGCGTTTTTCGAAAATGTTTCAGCTAATGTATTTGAGATTTATGGTACCGTTCTGAAAATTTCATCAGATTTCCTGAAATGCTTGATACAGCTGCTTTTTGTGTCTGGAAAGTTCCAATCCGTCCAAACGAGTGCATTTCATTTGGTTTTCCCTTTAAACTGTCCAATCAATTAACTACATAGACTACATTAATATTCTTGAGAAAAAGAATGGTAACATAAATTCCCCATTCAGCTGCATAAAACAAAAACGTATCTTGAATTATTACGAATCAAATAGTCTGACTCTTTCTTTGCCCAAGAATCTTGCATCTCGTAACTTTTCTGACTTCCAGTGCTGTATCATGATAAATTGGTTTAAACACGGCTGATAATATTCCAAATCATTTAATCATCGATCCGCTTCCAAAATATACTGCCCTAGATCCATGGCAACGGTTGCTTTTTCTTTATATGTGTTGTTATCACCAAAGATTTGTTTCCGGATAAAGTGTTTATCTATATATATATATATATATATATATATATATATATATATATATATATATATATATATATATATATATACACACACACACACACAGATAGATAGATAGATAGATAGATAGATAGATAGATAGATAGATAAATAGATTGTCAATATTACTTTGAATTGGCTCAAACGAATTCAAGCGTGTTCTTCAGAACATAAAAACCATGACAGTCAAATGGTCCTTTCAGATTTTGAGCTGAGTTATTTTGCGTTACATAATACTTTCTCAACAATGCAGTAACATATTTGTTTTGTTCTAACTTTGATATTTGGTTGACAAAGGCCGAATAAATAATAGTTCTTTTTTTGTTTTAAGTTTTTTAGGTGTTCTCCAGCTAAAACTAACGAAAGCAGTACATCCATTTCCTAAAAGAGTCATTTTTCTCTGAAATACCAGCTTCACGAAGTGTAATTTCTCTGTTTGTTTATGGAAGAAATATTCAGTTAAAAATAAATTAATTTTGGTGAAAGGTTTGTGTTGAATTATGCTGATAACAATTTCAAATATAGATCACAGGCATTTGACAAACGTTACCCAATATTCGCACAAATTATTTTCCTGGGTGGAAGAACAACACAAGAACAAAAGATGTTGTCATTAGTAAGTCTGTGTGAGTTGTTGCAGTCTAACGTTCTGTCCTGCTTATATACATTTACAAGTTATTTGTGGAAATTTGTATCTGAAAGGAGATGAAATTCTATTCGTAGGACAAATCTGGAATCAATCCTAGTAGTTTAAAAGGTTTTGTAAAGTATAGATGTCATTGTTAGTTTCAGTTTTTGTTGAAGTCAACATTAATACTCACGCCGATTGAACTTGCACCTAAAACACTCCATTGATAATAACTTTTAAAAATACTCTCTTCCAAGCACTAGGACAACTTCTGGTGTACATACATTGAGGGAAGACGTTTTCTAACTTGGAGTGTATAACGGATATTTTTCAAAGAGTGGATGAAAGTACTCGACAGTACCTACGAGGTAAATATATCCATTACTCCCTCGGAAGACGTAATTGTTCATTTTTATTGTATGGTCAAATGTATAGGCTGATTTTTATTGTATGGTCAAATGTATAGGCTGGCATTATGCATAACAGACTGATTTTGTACTGCATCCCTCCGATAATGTCTGTGGCTTACTGTATAGGGTGTGCTGTGTTGTGTGTATATTCGCACAGAAAATATCAGTAGAAACACAATTAAAGGCAAAGAAGAACATTAGATATGAGCATTATTAGGATATGAAATTGGTTCGTCTGTTTGCCTAGAATTGCACATCACTAACATCTCGATCAGTTTGCGTAGGACTGAGTCTAGGTTTGTCCAGCGTGGGTATCTAAAAAAGCTTGATAGTAGCTTTGCTTAGGTCAGTGGTTTTTTCCCGGCTGGTTTTCAAGGTGCTTCCTACACCAACTATACTGTCCGTCATATATAACCTACTAAGTGCTCAAAAAAAGGCGTTAAATCCATTAAAGCCAAACTAAATCCAATGGATCCGATGCAAATGGGGCAATATTATTTATGTCGGTTTAAGTGTTCAAATAAAAGATTTGCCTAAATGTAATAACAACGTACGTGAGGAAACTTATTTGGTAGCTGTATCGACTTGACTCCCACCATTATTTCTTCAGCGATAATAAACTTTCTCTGAGCTAACGTACACGCACTTTTGCCCCAATTTCACGCTGGCCAATAACTTTCAACAAGCATCGTTTGGAGATATATACGGAATAAGTGCTTGAGTGTAACAAAAACTCAGTATGTATGCATCCCTCTTTCCGGTAAAGGGTGACAAAACTGATATTGGTTTCGTGGATGCAATCATAATAATGACATCCCCTGTGAGATTTTAGCATTGCAAAATGCTACTCTCGATGGATTGACCGCATTCAACATAATCCTTTAAACCTGTGGCATTAATGCCAAAGAATCCAATAGAATTACTTTATATTTAAATACAAGACGTAGAGGCGAATATTAACGAGCCAGATGGGAAAATAAAATGGTCTTGTTTATACATTCTTTCCCAGACCTATCAGCACCAAAAAGCTAGTTAATAGTGGAACTTTAGGAGAAATAAAAAATGCAGAAATTATACCTGTGATGGATCATTATACTAGATTTTCATTTTCACTATTATCGTAATAAACATAGGGCTCTATTTCGAGACGTTACAATAGAAAAAAAAGAAGAAAAAAATGATGAATTTTGTTGTGGCGATTTAAGAATTCCTAACACTAATACATATCAGCATCTCAGTATAGAACATACAGTAAATAAATACTTTTAGTTCAAGAGAGACTGTATATTTTAAACGTAGTTTCTTGTCACTTAATTCATACATTTTTATGTCAGCTTTACTTCTTTTTTGACAGGAACGATAACGAAAATTCCTTGAACAAATTCCAGTTTTTATCTAACCCTAGCAGGAGCAATATATCCGTTTATGAGTCAGTCCTACCTGTAACACTGGCATGCGAAATTTTAAGTCGGACATTTCTGAAGAGAGAGATTATGGAAGAGAGAGATTATGAGATACAAGTAATCTGCAAAGTACACGAAGCCATCATGATAGAAAAGCCAAGCTTGACATAAAAGGCATCATGATATAAAAGCCAAGCGTGACGTAGAAGTCATCATGATATAAAAGTTCGCTTAAAAATCTCGAGCAAGTTGTCACCCAGTATTTGCGAAGAGATGAATACTATCTTCCAGATGGAGCAATACGTTAGCCCTGATGGTATCATTAGTAATTTAATCTGAACTGATGTATTATAATGCTCTCTCTCTCTCTCTCTCTCTCTCTCTGTTATTTAAATTTGCAAATGATGCGTTTTGGATGACTTATTAGGACTATTATTACTAATTGGAAATCTCTGTCAAGCTAGTTTGCTAATTGTAAATGTTTAAGCACCTCATTACAGCCGAAACTTCGACTTCTGCGTAATCTGAGGCCACAAATCATAACCTTCTGAACGTTGGGTATAAGACTGCATGATCAAAATGCCTCCTGGAAATTGAAGGATTAAAACTATATATGGTAATACCATGCAAAACGAAAAGACAAAAACGACGATACTTAGTCTTATACAGAAAATGAGGTGCATTTGATTCAGATTTACTATAAAGACAAAGATCAATATTTGCTTTTGTCCGTGGTGTGTTGTAAGCTTTGTATTAGATTTTAGAGAAATATGTAAAGTATGTTGTTTTGAATATATATATATATATATATATATATATATATATATATATATATATATATATATATATATATATATATATATTAACCAGATCAAAGTTCAAGAACATATACAGTAACAAATTTAGCGAATATTATGGAGAAATGAAAGTTAGAAATAGATCTTTATAGATCCTAATTGTGATTATATCTACTTCTGCAATATAGACCAATTGGTTAACGTTTAAGGGTCATTATCGATTGTGATGAAGTAACTTTAAACCCTCAGACAGACATGCAGCTGATCCAAGCTTGTCATAGAAACTCAGATACATATTAAAACCATATCAATGGAACGAGCATACAGCTTATTTCATACCCACACACATGATTGTTTCTTGTTTTCGTGCGCATGCTATGTCTCCTCAGAATTGTAAATTGCAAGCATGCCGTATCTCAGTGATCAGGATCTAATGTTAGTTGAAAGGATTCTGTGTTGCATAATAATTTACAATATAAAGCAAAGAAAGAGTTAAGCCTAGGTTCCTCCGTCAAAACCTTTTACTCCAATATTTCGAGTAACATCTGTTTGTTCTAGACGAAAACGTTACTCTGCATGTACACTTTCAACCGTTCGATTGATCAGAAAGTTGTCAATAGAGATGTGTAGTTAAATAATGATTTATGGCGAAGGGGCCAGTCTGAAGGATTATAAAAGGCAAATATGTTCGAGTTTGAAATTGGTTTGTTGACTTTCACTCTCAGCCAATCAAAAGGAAAGCATCATTTCAAAGCCAAACTCAGAGTTTGCACGATTTTATAGCCAGATATCGCAGAACAAATTCTTAGAAAAGTTTTGCCCCAGATACTTCTTGATATACACAAAAGCTAACTATGTCGTGACGCACACTACAATACCGCTACCCTCGGTCTTGTTACCATAGTCCATTGTCTCTTCACATCAGTACACAAGCAACACGTGAATAAGAACCATACTGTGTATGGCGGCTCAGATGCGATTTATTGGTATATTGTTATGTCTGCTACGTTTTACCTTGTAGCAATGTCAGCCATGGATCCATCACCGCAAATAAAGAAGTCTTAACTGTTTCTTTGGGACAATCTTCGTATTCTCGACTAAGCCTTGCAGATAAAAACTCTCAGAAAAATGCAGTCTGAGTTGTGTTTAATGCAATTATCAATGTGGTATCATCCTACACAGCGGGGGTAACCCGCTGCAGGCGTATGGCATAGTCAACAAATTTAACAGAACGTAATAATTCTAGCCCGGTTCGCGTTTGAGAAACATTCTGTTGTCTGTGCCCACTATAAACATCTGGCCAGGTGAGACCTCGACATTTAATTGCAGCAGTACCTGTGCGACGGAAACAAAAAAGAAAATGAAAAGCGTTTCAGGTTCAAGACAACTACTGTATCGAAACTGACCAGTGGTAGACATCTTCTGACAAAAATACCGGTAATAATTCTTAAACGATTAGAGACCATCGTATTTTAAAATTTTGTATTTAATATATCAATTTACCTAGCCTGGTTCCATAATATTAATGAAACTGGAACCATATGTTGCGTGTAGGCTCGTACAAAAATAACAAGAGAAAAAAGTGAAGCCAACAAGCTTTGTAAATTTTAACAAAATAATTTATTTCCCTAGAAAACAACGCAATAATTGGAAATAGGACTTACGGTTTGTGAATATAATCCAAAATTTAATCCTAAGATTGAAAAATACAAGCCCTATCACTAAACAGTTCTAATAGAATTCGGGTTCGAATCTCGATGAAATTCCAATATGGAGGCGATGACGTCAGATGTCTGTACTGATGGTAACAGATCCTCGATTGAATCACAGTTTATAATGTTTCCGTTAAACTCCAGAATAAATTTCCACGGAATTTCTTTGTCCCAGAACTTTTATAAATATAAAGCACTTGTTTAGTGTTCTAGAGAATAAATTATTAAATCCAAACAATAGAAAAACTTCAGAACAAGCCGGCATCAACAATATAAAACACTTTGTACCTTGAAGGTGTTAAGAATACGACTGGCTGGAAAGCTCTCGGAATGAGCATTTAACCCAACTAAAACGTCATTTCATTCCCGCGTGATGGGTCACGTGGTCTGTTAACATTTGAACAGCGTAATAAAAAGAATGAAAATTAGCACGTAGGCAAGAATAGTCCTATCTAAGAACCAAATTCTCACACTGAAAATATATGAAAAAAAGAAAGACTGTTTACAGTTCAGCTAACATGCGGACCGAAATGACCTTTTCAATAGCCAATCGTTTTCGCGTAGTGTTTACAAAATCTATGAACCAAAGTGAGCTAAAATAGTGCTGAAGAAATATCTTTACGTTCTAAACAAACTGAATTTACTGGAAAAAACATCGAATCCCGTGAAAATAATCATTACAATAAAATGCAATGAAACAAAATTAAAATAAAAAAAGAATTTAAAACTAACACACAAGTAATTTAATTACATATTCATAACACATATAAGATGTATTTTGATCATAGTCATACAAAGTTTTAATACTATACATAAAGTTACGGTTCTTGTTGTGAGAAGCTCTGAAAATATATTAACCTTGAAACATTTGTAAAACACAGAATAAAATCGGTTGTCTAAGCTGCCATAGATATTTCCCTAATTGTTAAAGCCATCAATTATGCAAATTATTGTTTCAATCAAAACTAAAATCTCAAAATTAGTGTTCGTTTTCCTGGCCATCGAAATTGAAATTTACGCCATCAAGCACATAAAAAAATAACCAGAAGTTTCATGTTTACTATGTCATACCACTTTATTTGATTTAGCCATATATATTGTACGTATTTCAATGTCCAAATAAAATATGTTTTTGTGTACTGTTACGTAGAGCGTTAAATCATGTTTGAATTTTGAGCTATTCATAACAGATATGTGTGCATAAACGTAGAGGTCATATAAAAGTGGTAATACATTTTTGAGATGACAATCAAATTTTAGGAAACCTTTTCATATTTTATTTTAAAATAAAAAGGGTAACACGGTCAAATATCAGAAACATCTGTCACAATGCATATGAATACGGAAATGCGTAATTATATTTGAGAGTATATTACGTCAGTGTTTGTTGAAATTTTAATAAACGCAGGCTAAGATGGGAACACGTTTCAACGCTCCAATGAATTCGAAAGCCGTCACAGTTGCCATGGATTTAAATACTCTAGGAAATTTCTTTTTACTCGCACATTTTCACTTTATATTTGTGCGTAGGTTTTTTTTTGGTTAACCAGCTGTATGTTCTTTGCAATTTTCTTTGATCTTGGCAAGTTGCTTGTCTTCTTCTCTTGTAAGAAGGCATCCCATTGGTTGACATAATTAAGAAATTCTAAATGAAGAGGTTCCATTTATACAATAAGAAATAAAACAGACATGAAATACACAACTAAGAATCTTAACTCGATTCCTATTTTCAGTCACACATAAATGTTCATGAATTTCTCAATGTAAAATCCAAACAGGATATCTATTTGATCTCTACGTCACGGCACATAGAAACATTTTGTACTTGATGACTTATCACTCCTGGATAAATTAAGTATTGAAATATATATTATAGACCTACATATGTCAACAAATTTAAGAAAGCATAAACTGGAATCGCAACAAAGCATTATTAGTAAAATATACAACGTTACTTATGTCATCATTAAACCAACGTCGACTAGAAAATCCTACGCTTGAATTCTATACAATGCTTAATAAATGCGGTGCTATTTACGCGAGAAATTGATGACAAATAATTAAAATTGCATTGCATGTACAAATGAGAATGTAAACAGGTCTGTAGAATTCCGAAAAGTTGCTATTTCATTCGAGTACCTGGCAAATGTCTGATGCAATAGACCGGATGTTTCTAACATGAATCAACACGTGGACTAGCTTCCCATGCTATTCATTTGCATAGTTTTGAATCAGTCTATCTATAGCACTATAGAACTTGAGTGGTTCTGTAGCACACTTAGCTAGATCGTGTTGATTAGAAAGCACATTTAATTTATTATGAGAGTCAACATATATACATTTTAAATCTTTTGAATTTAATATTGTAAATGCGTCACGAATCTTACAAAGGTATGCCGTTAGTCCTGCTTAGATACGATTTTATTCTGATTCTAATTATCTTTGATAAGTGCATTTTAAGAATGAATTTATTGAAAATTACAAAGGTGACTCATGGAAAATTAATTATAGTGTTATTGTTTTATTTTTGCAAGTTGATGGTTTACAAATTAATGTATTAAATTTATGTTTCCAAAACTTAACAAAGGTCATAAATTCGAAGCTTTGGTAGGTGGCCTGTCGTTCTTAAAAGCACAAAAGGTTATTATGGGTTTTGAAGTATTCACTATTTTAACCTTTTGCTCAAATATGTCTCATACGTCTTCTGTCCTTGAAACTAAAGTGCACATGTACACAGAGCCATAATAATTATAAATATTCAGGAATTGTTATGAGCAGAACAATTGTATGAAAGAAAAGGTCGATGTGTTTGGTTCAATATATTTATCTAAAGGGAATTTATTTTGATAACAGTTCTTGAAAAAGACTTGTATCGATAGAAAATAGTGAGTACCTAACAGCATAATGTGAACGAAGGCCGCAATTATATGGCGCCCTAAAACTTGAATAACTTCGCTACAATTGATATTAGGGTCCTGAGAGCTTTTAGCAGAGAAAATTATGCCCATACACAAATCTACTGCTATTACCTTATGAATACATCAATAAACACGAAATGGTGCAGTAAAATGTTTTCAAAAATTATTTTATAATTATATAAAGGCCAAATGAAGAGGTTAAGGAGTCCAAATGGAAAACATGAACCAGTATACACATTTCACTCCTATCTGGCCACTCTCTAAAACATCCCTCCTGTTTTTAGTATAATGTTAGAATAAATGTTAGAGAAGGTAATTATTGCTCAGTAATGTGTAGAACGATTAAAAGATCATAAGTCGATCTTTGTTTTATTAATCTATCATTGAAAACATTGCGTGGAGAATGTAGAACTGAAGAACATAAATCGTACACATATCGTATTCTGCTTCATTTTGCTGAGGAAATGCTTATGCCATTTTAAACTTGTTTTTACTGCACTTAGCAAGACATATTCTTCTGTCTCAATTCAAGATAAGGCGTTCCTCTTATACTTAAACTTATATTTATACTTATATATTTAGTTCACTGACGTTCAAGCTAGAAACAGCTTTATATACAGATAATGCCGAATACTGTTGCTTCAGTATGTAGCAATGTCTATTTATTTTTGAGCTGCTTGTTGATATAGAAAGGAATATTGTTCCAGCAGTTTCCAAAGAAACGGGGGTATTATGTAATACTAATCGCCTACTCTTCTTACACCTTTGAGGACAAGACTTTAAAAGCTTAAGGATATCTTTCGTGTGATCCCTTTGCAACAGTTTAGCAATTTGATTGATCATCTGGCGAAGAAAATGTGGTCTGTAGTATACAGAATATAGTATATAGACGTTTTGATAATTCTAAGGATTATGTTAATTCTCATAAACGGTTCAAGACAGAGACTCGAAACTGTGAAGACGACTGGGAATGATCAATAGATGTGCAAATGTTTTAACAATTGGACCTGTGGTCTTGGCGCATGACTAGAGGGAGGATGGGTGAAGTAGTGGAAGAGTTGTACGTCTTATGCATTTGAGAAAATGAGAGTTCTTTCTGCACCAAGCAATCATATATAGAATTCTGAATGTAATTCCTAAGTCAAGCCACAGTGGCATATAGTGTGAACCTTCAGTCATAGCTTGGAACCTATATCGCTCCCAGTCTATCGTAAAATGTTATTACTTATTTAAATAACTTATCTGAGCGACTTATCAACTGGGTCAAACTTTGGGATCCCCATGCAATAAACAAATACACACTGGACATGAAAAGACAAACCCATATCTGCAGCTAACATCAGCCCCAATGTTTAATTCTCACTAGGACCGACTTCATCATAACGATAAAACATCAAAGTGGTAATCAAGACAGGTATGCTTAGACATAGGCTTCTCGTGGAAGGGATGGGTGTTTGTTTTTCTATACCAAGTCGGGCATTTAGAAATTATGGACGTAGATACCTTTAAGCTTGACTTTTGATTGTAAAAAGTCACCTTCATTAAATTTATATATAATTGTGTTACCTTTCACCTCCGAAACGATCAAATGCAAGGAAGTTTAAATTGGTCCTTCATTTGGCAATATACTGTAGAATTACACAATGCATAAATGATATTTCATTGAGTAGAATCAGTAGTATGTTTGCACACTTTTTAATAATAATCAAAAATGATAAATTTACTGGAGTAGATTAGAAAGTCTAGAAATTGGTTTTAAGGCCTGACATATCCTGTCTCTTCCAACGCACATCCGACTGAAGTCAGGATAATAATTAAAACTACCATTAATTCCTGATATTCACTTAAGATTAGAATGTTGTTAATGCAATATTTAATGAAATACAAATGAATCGATATATACGTTTCGTCTTGAATGTCATCGCTCATTTAAAGTTACTGTTCCGTACTGGCCCAGCAGTCAATATGTTAAAAGGACTTTTAATGATCGTCGCTACACTTCAAGCATCGTCTGTTGTTGATTGCGAAATATATCACCTAAAACAATTATTACTGGATGTTTATGAATCGCGACACCAAACTGGAGTTTAATATATTGATATTTCCCATTGTAAATATGAAATAAAATAGTTGGCATGGGTCGTTACTTGAAAATAAAATATTTCTTCCAATTGTAAAGAATAGAGATCTGTACATTAATATTGTCATTTCCGGTACCTAAACGCAAAGCGAGTTTGACTCATACAGCGCAAAACAGTGCGTAAATAGTTCCATAAAATATCTGATTACTCATCAGATAAGTGAACTCAAGCGGTAATTTTAGAATTCAGTCTTCATATTTTAAAATAAGCGTTCCCTTTGATAAGTGGTGTTTTTTTTCAGAAGCATCTGCCAAGCTTTTAAATCGTTAGTAAGGCTTGTTTTATTTCATCCTTGGTAATTAAAATGAATTGATTCTGAAGAAAATCAAATGTTTCATGTTTTACAGAGATACATTTTAACTCAGACTTTAGCACGTGACACACATTAAAGCATATGATATTCTGGTTTTACAAACACAATTCCTTGGGATAAGTACCTTAAAAGAAAATACTTGTCCCTGGACACAGTTGAAATTGTTGGGTAATTAGACTGCCTTGTCTTGCAAGTGGATGAGTAGATGTGACAGAAAGATAGGTAACTTGGCTGCTTGGTTTTTAAATGTTTGGAACACATTATTGCTATATCATTCTGGACAAATAGGATTTATGTGCCTGTCCAAATGAATCTACAAGGCAGACGAGTCTGGCTGCCCTGTGTGGGGATCGATCCTTCGATCCTTAAGATATCCATTCAGCGTTCTCCTAAATGAACCACCTTGTTTTCCCCGTAAAATGAATAGGTAGATCAGAAAATGCTGATAGACATTGATGTATACTAATATGTAGATAGATAAAAGGATGATGAATGTCTTTTAACACGAACATAGATAAGGCGATGAAGGATACAATGAAGAAAAGCTTAGGTTGAGTCTTTGAAATTTTTATCTTTCTTTAGGAAGAAACACAAAATCCTGTCTTTAGGTAATTTTGCTTTCACTTCAAGTTACCGTTGTAGATAGTTTGTACGTCAACAGGGGTAGATATACAACGGAAAGAAATAATGGCTCAGTGTAATCACTGAACCTGATAATTTACTTTTGTCCATCGCTAGCAGGCCGTTAAACTGGTTGAAGCATGGTACATACACTAAACTGGTTGAAGCATGGTACATACACTAAACTGGTTGAAGCATGGTATATACACTAAACTGGTTGAAGCATGGTACATACACTAAACTGGTTGAAGCATGGTACATACACTAAACTGGTTGAAGCATGGTACATACACTAAACTGGTTGAAGCATGGTACATACACTAAACTGGTTGAAGCATGGTACATACACTAAACTGGTTGAAGCATGGTACATACACTAAGATGCAGCAAGTAAGGTATACAATATCTTATGGTACAGTCACACAAGTATATTCATTTTACTGAAATACTGCCGCAAAGCATGCCCGAATGATACAGTTTCTGATTTCTCTTCTTTCAATAAGGTGACTGAAATAATTCTTGACAGAGTCACGCGTGGCGTCGTTTTCCTGCTGAAAAATCTTATAAGAGAGTAAAAGCAATGACATATTGTCCTTGCAATTTGTTCTGTATTATGGGACTCAATATACGAAGACAGTTTGCGACTGTGTCGCTTTATCAATTGCATTATAGGAAAAGTAAAACATTTAAGATATGATCAAAACTCAGCAAGACAAATTCACTATTTACAAACGGACACGTTATTAGCTCAGATAGATATTGAGGGTTGCTTATAGAGAGTCCCAAAATAATAATTCGTTATTGTAGATGTAATTTGTTGGATCAAAACTGATCTCAACAGAGATGACGTTGACAAATATAGCACTATATATGCGTATCTATGGTGCAAGAATCTTGGCACCGTAATATGTCTGCAATACAATATTTTCTAATCTAATTAGTTTTAGTCACACCGATATCTTTGACTACATCAACTATATATATACATTTCTCAAAATATTCGTTTTCAGGACATCATGCATCATACTCTTGGACATAGATTGAAATTTTGTTGAAGATATTAGGTTTAACTGCCTATATAATTATTCATTAAACGTTCTCTTTTATAACCTGAACAACAATTAACGAGGCCACTCCATAAAAGAAAAGGTTTCAGAGATGGTGGAACATTAAGCGAAAGTAAAACATATTTTTATGGGCTTTTAATGCTTTTATTTTTCCCAAATTTGCACACATCTTGTGAACGCGTAGTGCAGTTATCAAACAGCTTTTCAGGACCCAAATCTTATACGACATATTCCGATATATTTTGGTTTGATCTTAGAATATATACATATTGACTCGTTGAACTTTGAGATAAATGAATGTAGCAGATAGAAATCCTTTTTATAATACTCTGCTCATCTCGACATTTATTATCGCTACACTTAATTGCAAACCTGTTAAGCCTTCATTGACACAGATATCAAAGGACACATAATATCAACGTACGATTGTAATGAGACATGCTACCATATTACCTTTTGTTTTCAAATTTGGTCATAATTGATGGAACTGAGATCAATGACACACTCTACAGGTTGACTGTGTAACTAATGTGACAATTGTATGAAGAAAATCAATTTTGTTCACAAGGCTAGAATATAAAATATAAAGCTTGCATTTTGGGATTTAGATAAATGTACTGTATGAGTAGAAATACATTGAATATAAGCAATGAATTTTATTGCACAATATAGCCTTAGTCAGTAGCATTTTGTATCTAATGACAAGTACAACGATGAGATAATTTCTTAAGTGAGAGCATGATCATTTTCCAATATTGTCAAGTTAGTTTCAAGACCGGAAGCTCTAGTCTGGTTAGACCGATTATCAGCAATGGTATAATCGTGTCTATTATCTGACTGTGTATGGGTCAACTTAACAATTCTACCTGCAGATGCTTGATCCAATACGTTGTCAGGAGCTCAGTCTTGGGTGCATTTGGAACTTCCAATTCAGAAGGTCTTTTCGTTAGCAATGAACTCGAACCAACAAAACTGGCTCTTCAGTAAAATAGAAGACCATTAAAAATTAAAGAATGTCATTCATGATGTCGTCTTTAGACCCCCTCCCCGAAAATAAATTGTATGCTTAGAAACCAATATTTTTCCACGGATCTCGTCTAGAACCAACAAATATTAATCTTGCCAATACTGCTAAAGCTTTTGTTTCAAATCATCTCCTTGATGTCAAAAACAGCGAAAATATTTGATAATCTAAAAGATTCGTCAAACAATCCTCGTTGTTCAGAGTAATATTAATAAATGTGGAAAATTAGAAAGATAACGACATGACTGCAGAAGCCTTTACAGCATCATCCCAAACTTGTTACCGGATAAAACATCCATTTTTACCTCTGACGTTATATGACCTTGTGCATATATGGACAGTCGAGCGCATTCTTGTCAAATGCACCCTGACTTGTGAGACAAACTTTTAAATGTGAGTTCAATTTAGAAACATTATGATGATGTATATCGTCAGAAAACATCTTGAACTCTTTCACTATATGCGGTTTATATTATTAAGTTTACCCTACAATTCAACAATTTTATACTGTATATCTTATTTTTCTTTTATATGCCTTTGCTACAACTTTAACATCTTTAGCTTTTATATGTTATCGTCTAGGACAACTATAAAGGTCTTTAGAAGGGGCTTTCTTTATAATATTGTTTATTTAGCTCTTTACCTATATATCTGGAACTCAGCTTTTAATCTGTAACATATAACCAGTATTGTTCTGACTAGCCGTTAAACCCTAACAATGAATACATTACAAGGAACTATGTCGTTCCATTTATTCAGAAATTGTCTATCACTTTAGATATGTTATAGTCAACAAAATGTATCGCGATATGATTTTAAAGCACTGTTTTACGGAAGTCGAGAAACGAAATTATTTAATTGTATTTAGCTCAATCTGTCGCCTGATTGTTATTTTGTATCAATTAATTAGATTTAGTTATTGAGTTTATATAATCTTGAGACGATAATGTCTAATGATCTCATTATTCCAAACAAGTGTCCATGTTGCCACGAACAATCACTCTTTGCAATCTACGGGCCAAGAGTGTAAAGATAGTACATACTTCTGCGTTTTTATTGTGCGCAAAACACTTTGAAATCTGCTGAACAATACAATGCGAGAAATCAATTAACCCTACATTATTGCAGCTAATAAATAATGTCGTTAGATCTTTACACATTTTATCTCAGTTGTATACAATATATGCTATTACTACTCCATGGTCTTAAACTAAGTAATGGAAAAGAGCACAAACCAAAACGTCTTGTAAAATTCAACAAATAATTTATTTCCATAGAATAGAAATTGAAAATTTGAAAAAGAGCTTACAGTACTGCGAATTAAGTCCCAAATAGTCCAACAATTTCCATCACTAGTTCTGATGAATAAAGTTCTATTTAAATTGCATTGGTGTTCAACATAAGATCCAGCCTTGAAAGCGTTGATGTGCCTCCAGTATTGAATGTAATAATGTACCTGTAATTTCGAGATGTCCTTGTTTGAACTCACTATAATTCCAAGTTAATGGTTCTGTCCAGGAATAGTATAGATGAACACTTTGTATTTTCAGTTAATAATAAATAGAACAAATAAATTCCACACCAATGAAATACTACTGGAGTCTGCTTCAGATGTTATAGTAGGAAGGAATAATTTCTTAAGTAAACATGATTATTCAAAAAAGAACTATGACACATTAGAAGAGCCAGAATGTGGGACAAAAGTTCATTTCTAGAACAATCTAATCTATAATTAGACAAGGTCTGTTATTAAGTTATAATAAAGAACACGGCAAACATGATGTCCTAGACTCAAACTAAGATAATGATCCTAATATTTATCCCACACTCCTAGATAAATATAAGCTATGTATTATTTGTTTACAAAGTAAAAACAACATCGCGTCTCTAGTCAGGAACAAGATGATCTTGATTTTGGACAAGATCAATTCCAAAATACAATTATCCATCACATAAAATGAATTAAAAAAAGTACAATACAATGCAAAGTAAATAAACATAACAATCCACAGTCGTATTTGTATAAAGAAACCTAGTACGTGGTGTTTATATACAGGTAAAACTGCATTGATTAATATATAAATGGGTCCATCTGGCAGTGGTCTTTATCAGCAGGTGGATTTCTTTGCGCAGACGGTCACGTGTCCTGGCTTGACAGTAAATATAGATTTCATATTTAAACGATGCCAGTCTTTCTGAACATCTGCCTATACAATCTGTATAAATTTACTTCTAAAATTAGAATAAGCTATAGTTCATATAGACAATGTAATAAGGTTAAGTCTATGCTTTTCAACATGATGCCTCTCCTTTTATTTATTTGTAAATATGTTCATAGAACGTAGATCGATCTTAATGTTATCTCATAAAGAGACATAATTTA
>JAECUM010095819.1:0-79223 GCA_016617855.1 Megalonaias nervosa | reverse complement strand
TGATGTAAAATCTAAGATTCACTAAACCGAGCGAAACATCACATGACACAATAGTGGACAGTGTATGGCTTATTCAGCATTTGTGTCTGTCGGATGGCTCTGGTGATATAGATGCGCAATTTCTATTACAATGACTTTTTACGCGAAATGCAGCATGGTTCCCACCGGCCCATGTCTCCTAATATTTACATACTGATTTTTCATTGTGAAACTATTTTACTATTTTTCGCATTTTAAGCTGTTTTCGGTGATATTTCAAGCTGATTATTATCTAAATTAGGAATTTTTGTTCCTTATACAGAAATAATTATGGTCGTAATGATTAATTTGTTTGAATGCTAAATAATTTGCAAGTAAGAACAAAAGTAAGTCATGCATCCCGATGTGTTGAAATTTGGTTTGTGTTTATTGTCGAATGATAACTGTCCTATAATTGTATCCCGATGTACACAACTTGATTTGTGTTTATGGTCTAACGATATGTGTCCTATAATGGCATTCCGATGTACATAACTTGATTTGTGTTTATGGTCTAACGATATGTGTCCTATAATTGCATTCCGATGTACATAACTTGATTTTTGTTTACTGTCTAGCAATAGCTGTCCTATAGCTACATCATGATGTACATAACTTAGTTTGCGTTTATTGTCTAACGATAGCTGTCCTATAATTACATCCTGTACTATAAACACTCTTCAATATCAATGCCTCTCCAGTCGAATATTTAGAATGTCAATTTGCTGCCACGTATGTCTCTTTTCCCTTTCATACGTTAGTGTTAATTTTCGCCTTCCAGCAAATGTGTTACATCTAGACTAACTTACTACAGATTCTTCAGGCATGCGCAGCGACTTTCCACCCTCGCAATGTTAATGGTATGGGTTGAGAAATTTGTTAGCAACTTATTAAGTAGGTTTGCAATTATTGACATGTATCAGTCTCTTTGACAGGCGATTCCTTGCAAAAGGGAATAGATTCAAATGAATAATAAAAATACAGAAAAATACGGTACATCTTTTAATAAAACTGAGTTTATAGAGTATGACCTATTGATGGGGGGGGGGGCGGGTCTTAATTTTTTTATTTTTACATTATGTTGCCGTAATTGTGCAAGTAGGTTCGGTAAATAACCTATGCAAAAAAAGGATGCGGCGCAAAATGTGGAAATCTGGCTCATTTACTAAGACACTTGGATTCTGTGAATATTTTTGAATGTATATGATAAATATCGAGTAAATTTATGCTTTTCAGTTCTTGCGAGTGAGTCAGTAATCTCTTGAATCCTCTAGAGAATTTTCATTTGGATTTTGTGGGAGAACATGGTCAACCTTTGCAAGATAGGGTAAAGCTATCAAGAACTTTTAAAAGAAGTAAAAAAGTAAAATAAATATTGTCCCTAAATTCATTATGATGCATTTTGTAGGAATGTTTCTTGTCCCAATAATTTTGAAATTTCGTATTTTTTCCCAATTAAATATGATAATTTTGTTCCTGCTGGAAACCATCAGAGATGGAAATATAAAACACTTTGTAATCGACATCTTTGACATCTAACAAAAAAATGAAAGAGAACGTACCATGCAATTTATGTTATGTAATTCATTCCAGTTCTTATAATATTGATTTCCTTATACTTTATATGGGAGATTTCTTCGTGATTTGTTTTCACAAATTTCACGACTAACTCAACTTTGGCGAAAATGTAATTTGCGGGACGTAATAAAATATTTATAAAATTGCGATAAAAGCGGCAAGAAATCAGCAGCTAAAAATTGTCTGTGTATATTGGGTTTAGAACCAGACCAATAATTCTACTTCCGGCATTTATTCCACAGAAAGAAACTGAAAGTATGAAAGGTTTTAAAGAAGAAAATGTTGCAATGCTACTTATATTGGGAGAAAAGGCAGCAAAAGTTGGTGTATTGACAAATTTATAAACTAATTAATACAAACTGATATAAGGAGATGAGATAATATAATTTTAGGAAGACGACCACTGTCCTCATAGCTCAGTTTTATACCTTTCCTATTCTGTTCTGTTTGGCAGAGCTTGAAGAACTTTTAAAACAATAATTAAACTTATTGTCTGAAATTTTAAATTACTTTTTCGTTACTATTGAACATCGTTAGAATGCACCAAGAAACTCGATTTAATTGTTTCTTTTTGGCAGACGTATTTAACACAAATAATTCCCCGATGACAACTTTATGTATGCAAGTATGCCCAGATACAAGCCGTCCTGAAACTTAATTATTATGAGGAACATCCATGATGTTGTATTTAGAAATAATAGATTATATACAAAATGTAGACATGGATAGCCATGTCAAGATGTCACTGAACCACATGAATATTTCCAGGGCACTGGAACTCATACATTGTCAAGTTTCTCGTATTTATTGTAAGTTGTTCATTTGAGCGCTACGTTTCTGACACTATTGTTCTACGTGAACTCTAGGTTGAGGTTGCTTCACACTTGTTCGTTTTTAATACTTTTCAACACCTTTTATTGTTCCATTAAATCAAATACGTTTTCTTGCTTGTTCTCAGATACTCAGATAAAATGGATCTCATTTCCAAGCTACAGACCGTGACGTACTCTGGTGGGAGCACGGCAACGTATAGTGGACTCCAGTATGCACTCAACTATCAGTTTTCTTCTCAGCACGGCGCGAGAGCTAACACGACCCATATTGCCATAGTCATGACGGACGGTCAGTCCAACGACCTAAGTAGGACGATAACCGAAGCCCACCGACTGCAGCAATCCGGGGTCAAGGTCGTTAGTGTGGGAATTGGTAGTGATCTCAACCAGTACGAACTTGGGAATATCGCATCCAACCGTAATGACGTCCACACCGTGGGGAGCTTTGACATTCTACATACTATACAAGCAGACCTGAAGGAAACCGCTTGTGGAAGTATGTTAACACACTTTCAAATGATTATGGCTGACTATTTTCATGGCGATAAAAAAGGTTCAATTCAACCACATATGAGGACATGTTTAAAGCATTACCAACATACATGAAAAATTCTTGCAATAATATATATTCAGTTTCAACGTATACAGAACTTACTTAATATAAACTGTAACAATTTATCCATTATGTGTGTTTTTGTCGTGTCTGGCATTCGTTTGTCGTACAAATAATATTTTGCTTTGGGACTACGACGTGTAAAATACCAATTGTACAAGTTTATAATTATCTATATACAAACCAGTAAAGTAACTAGTGTATTCTGTGCCCTATTGAACAGTTGAAAAGGAAACTAAAAATAGATTTCTCTGAAAATAAAGTTTTTAAATCTCCAACATTTTTTTTTATATTTAGAAAAAATATCTTTGGATAAGCAGTTTTTATTTTCTGTTTTACATAGTTGCCATGCATGAAATAAGATATCACCCTTGAAGTGGCACAAGACTGTGAACTCATGTCGTTTTTATATGAGCTTGATATATATAGTTACTACATTTATATGAGCTTGATATATACAGTTACTACATTTATTTTCTTCTTGGAGACATGATTAAACGGTTTGTTTTGGATGTATCTATCATACTACGATTCTCTGGTTAGTTGAATCTATCATACTGCAATACTATGGTTAGATGTTTCTATCATACTGCGACTCTCTGGTTAGTTGAATCTATCATACTGCAATACTATGGTTAGATGTATCTATCATACTGCGACTCTCTGGTTAGTTGAATCTATCATACTGCAATGCTATGGTTACATGTATCTATCATATTGCAATACTATGGTTAGATGTATCTATCATACTGCAATACTATGGTTACATGTATCTATCATACTGCGACTCTGGTTAGTTGAATCTATCATACTGCAATATTATGGTTAGATGTCTCTATCATACTGCAATACTATGGTTAGATGTCTCTATCATACTGCAATACTCTGGTTAGATGTCTCTATCATACTGCGACTCTCTGGTTAGTTGAATCTATCATACTGCAATATTATGGTTAGATGTATCTATCATACTGCGACACCACGGTTAGTTTTAATATCTTTTACGGCTCAGTAATCGTGAATTTTAAAAGAACCAAAATCATCTACATCTGCAACATAATTTGAAAATATTACTAATAAGTATGTGAATAATAAGTGCATGACTAGTAGGTACATGATTTGTAAGTATATCACTGATAAGTTTATTGTTAGTAAATGTCTGGTATGTCTAATATGTGGGAGGTGTATGACTAGTAAGTATATGACTAGTAAGGATATGAATAATAAGTACGTTACCAGTAAGTTTATGATTGGTAAGTATTTGACTAATCAATATGTCTAGCAAATACATGAATTGTAAGTATATAACCAATATGTTTATAAATAGTAAAATATAGTAGTATGACTAGAAAGTGTGAAAAATAAGTATATCACTATCTAGTAAGTACATCACTAGTAAGTATATGACTAGTAAGTATATGAATTGAGAATATATGATTGCTAGGAACATAACACGTAAGTATATGTGTTATGTATATTTAATTTGTATTGTTTGTTCGCTTTTTTCTTCATGAATATATATAGTTCATGACTAGCAAGTGTATGCAGGGCCGTGGAGAGCGATCACGGGCCCTGGGGTAAGAAACACCATGCCCCTTCTAGTTCTTGTTCAAAAAAAAATTTCCTTTTATAAAATTAAAAAGTGTTGTTTGGCTCGAGCCCCGGGAATATATCCCCAGTTACCCCACCCCCTTGTCGGCCCTGAGTGTGTGACTAGTAAGTGTATGCTTTATAAGTAGATGATTAGCAAGTGAATGACTAGTAAGTACATGACTAGCAATTGAATGACTAGTAAGTACATGAGTACTAAGTTTATATTAAGTATATGACAAGTAAGTGTATGAATAGTAAATACATGAATACAAAGTACATAATTAGTGTGTGTGTGTGTGTGTGTGTGTGTGTGTGTGTGTGTGTGTGTGTGTGTGATTTAGATTTTTAATGCAGCTTTGACAGTTTTAGTCATATCGCCACGATGTCAGCAGTGTGGCAGTTTATAGTAATGTCTAGCACTGGGACATCAAGCTGCAGAAATGTAGCATCATGTCCCACCCAGTAACATTATCCTGACACCGACCAGTCCTAGCACTAAATTCTTACTGCTGAGCGCCAAGCGAAGCAGCTGCTAGTACCATTCTTCGATATGACTTGGCCGTGGTTCGAACCCGCGACCTCCCGCATTCGAGACGGACGCTCTAACCACATAGGGCACCAGAGCGGTCTGTATGACTAGTAAGTATATAACTAGGAAGTGTATGAGTAGTAAGTTTAGCATGAAATTCCTAATTATACATACTTTTATGAATTGCTTGCATTATGTTACAATTGGTATATAATTTGCAAACCTCTTCATTCCAGACAAGCCAGAACCAACACAAAATCCAGGTAAACACACACACACACACACACACACACACACACACACACACACACACACACACACGCACGCTCACGCACGCAAGTGCGTGCGCACGGGCGCGTAATGGTGTTTTGAATGATAATGCAAAAAATCAACCCAGTGGACGTCCTTATAACAGTGATCATGCGTGTTTCATGCAGAAAGATGTTCTATTTTGTATATTTTATATTTGTATATTCTATATTTGTAATTAAAATAAACATTAAGTCTTTTTACCCAAAACAAATATTAGAAGTTCTCAGTTTGTAAGATAAAATTTTAAAGTCATAATTCCATTTGATAGGTATAGCTATTAGCAATTGTTTCGAATACGAGATGTTCTACTAGGATAATCCTTTCATCATGTTAAAGGTGGTAGATTTGTTTACAAGTCAGTTTAATATATTGTATGATACAATTATTGTATGGGAAATTCTGTCTTGGTCAGCTTTGATAAATCACAGAACATATTAAGAATTGTCTTTTTAAAAGTCTGAATATTTAAAGTTAAACTATTCACAATTTAACTGTTTTTATTGTTTAGTTTTGACAAAAGCCTTTGCTTTACGTAGTCTGAAAAAGTTCTCTTTGCATGCATAAAAAACTATGGAAAGAAAGGTGTCACAAACTTTTAAAGGATCGATTTTCTCACTAATGTCTGAAATATTGTGTTTTTCTGACAGTTAATCAAGCAATGGTAACTATTATTTACTATCTACTTTCAAGGAATGTCATCTAGATCAATTTACGAAAACAAACAGATCAGCACTGTAAAATAATGATGAGTGTAAATGAATATGCAAATTGGATGAGATTTTGTCATTTTATCCGCTTCTTGTGGCTTGACTGTTTCTTTTTACTTTATTTGAGTAGTTTCCTGTTGATCTATATGGATATGTCTAACAGAAGGTATGAGAAACAGGCAAACAGCGATAAGTATCATACAAATTACAAAAGCTACATATCGGATATTCTTGGTTTTTTAATGCTACATAGTCATTCAAACCATTACTCTGCTGACTTACTAGAAAATGGACTGAAGGTAACATTCTTATCAGAACACACACACACACACACACACACACACACACACACACACACACACACACACTTTAACACCATTACAATGTCTGTGTGTCTTGTTTTTATCTATTGAATTATGATTGTCCAGAATGTGGGAACACGCCTGCAGACATAGTATTCGTCCTCGACTCCTCGGGGAGTGAAGGTACAACCAACTTCAGGAAGCAGTTGGATTTCGTACGGGACTTTGCTTACCAGTTCCAGATCGGTCCCCAGAATGTGCAGATCAGTGTGGTAACGTTCAGCACTCATGCTAAGGAGGAATTTCCTCTTAATAGATACCACGACGAAACTACTCTCTTGTCCGCCATATCTCGTATTGTATATCATAGTGGGACAACACAAACGGACGAGGCACTAGCGTACGTACGTAATAATAGTTTTCTACCATCCCACGGAGGTAGAGAAAACGCAACGCATATTGTTGTCGTCATCACCGACGGACAATCCACAGAACCAGCCAAAACCAAGGTGCAGGCTGAGCTACTCAAGCACAGAAATGACACGAAAGTTATTGCCATTGGCATTGGGTCTGGCATCGTCCATAGTGAGCTGGAAACCATAGCAACGGATCATGCTCATGCTATGGCAATTGCTGACTTTAATGCATTACAGCAACTTAAATCAGAGCTCACCTATGCAGCGTGTCAAAGTAAGTAGCTTTAAGTATTAACTTATCACTTCTTGCCTATGTATGTAATCATCTAACTTTCGTTTTTGTTTCAAACTATTGGATATCAACTTGTTGGTATGAGGGACGAAAACTGAGAATTCTTCAAAATGTTCATATGATTTATATGCAAAGCTAGCGCCTGCAATCATCTTAGGTATACTAGTAATGATCGCTTTAAGACATTGACACTACACATAGAAAATTAAATGTAATGACCGCTTTCTGAAAAATTGCAAGAGCTCTATAACTAACAAGAAGGCAAGGTATTGCATTGCTCTAGACCACGTGACTTAGACCCCAAAGTTAGCGAGTAAGCAAGTGTGTAGCAGAATGAATTGTGTTTGCACCATAATGAAACGTCCCAAATATGAACAGATTCCATCATGAGATTTGGGAAACATAAGCAAATGAATAGGTTTATCTCAAACTTAATGCAGATCTTCTATAGTGGTGGCGTTGACCTCAAGGTAAAGGATAAGTGAGTGCGTCGCTGAAATGATTGTCTTGACTTCGTAATGATTCACTTACGTATGAACAGATTTTATGATAGGGTGCAGGAAGCATTGGCTAATTAATGATGTTAACGCGAACCTTCTACGACTGAGCTCTATACCTCAAGGTCAATGGAGCAGGTGATAGTGTCGCATCATGAAATGTATTTGCATCATACTAATTAGTTCCTTATGCGATCAGAATCGATCAATGGGCTTAGGAAAATCGTGTAAATGGAAACCTTTGACCAAAACCGAGACGCATATCTTCCACGACTGTTAAAGAAGCATTTAAATGTTCCGTAGAATGAAAAGTCTTTGCTTCATAATAATAACAGTATAAATTGAATCCATCGAGTTGTTTAAGAAACATAAGCAGGTATATAAAAATATTAAGCTAAACGTTAACGAAAATATTAACGCAGCAGCCACTGTCGGAAACGTGACTGCTATATCTTGCTTTTCCACTAACGTCGGCTAGACAAGTTTAGTAGTAAGACGTATGTAGCTGACATTTTTGCGACAATACTAGAAAACATGTCGATTTTGTAAGACACATATTAGTCTGTGATGTACAACTACTAGAAAACGCACAGCGTCCATAATCTAAGTCATATTTCAAACGTTTTGGTGCATTTTTCAAACCGATCACTTTCATTTAGTCATTATGGAATATTGGACCTTATGCAAGAAATATTTACTCCCAAAACTGAAGAGCTTAACGACCTGCAAAACAACTTACCACCCAAATTAACCAGTTTGACAACGGTTGTACTCTTTGCCAATTTAACGTTTAAAAACACATCATGTTAAAACATTTGTATGAAGAAGTTTACTGGTTTCAAATTACTATTAAGACTAACGTTAGATTCACTTTAGGAAGTCGACATAACCGAACAACGTCAACCGGTCAAGTGTTTGGAACAATTTTGTTAGACTCTTAACATCCATATACATCCGCCAAGTTAATCGGTTTAGGGATAATACACAAAATTGTATAGTGTATTGCCAGATAGCAGAGGCGTTGACTTAGCGACAGTGGTGCATAGGGGAAGCTGAGTTTTTCAATGAAGACTACACATTCAGAAGAGGCAAAAATACCAGGATGTTAGATGACCCAAGGTTACCCTCTTTACAAAGCAGGCCCTGTGACATAGTATATATACATATACATACATATATATATATATATATATATATATATATATATATAAAGCGTACCAGAAAACAGTATTGAAATATTTAAAATTTCAACAGCTAAAATGTTATGTGACGTCTAAAGAATTAATAGAGTTTAACTTAGAAACTGTCTTAAGAGATCAGCCGTCGGCAATCGTGATCGGTGATTTTGAGCTTTTTAGTGATCACCAACAAGGACTGAGATAAGTTTGATTAGACGAATGCGTCGGTGGATACAATGCAAGGCTATAAAATACTCTCTGTCTGTCTGTCTCTATCTCTGTCTCTCTTTCACTTTCTCTCTCCGTGTTTGATGTACCAACAGGAGAACAGAAACAGCTGAAATGCATTTGCATGTTAGGAGTCTCGTATTTATACCTACATGTAGTCATAAAATCTGAAGATCTAGTCTTGCCCAGTTTATAAATGATTGGCTGGTTGTTCCAAACAGGTCTCTAACCGTTTACCCACCTTACCCTCAATCCCATCCCAAAGGTTGGTTCTGCGACAGCAATCGTGCGTTCGATGAAAAGGATATCTAGATACATACCTTGATTTATTGATTTAAAAGGGTTGGTTTTCTCAGATATAATACCTGTAGAACACTTTGTGCGTTGCAGCATGCAGCTCAGCCCAAAAGGCGGACATGGTCTTCCTATTGGACGCCTCTTCCAGTGAGGGTGCTTCGAATTTCCAAAAGCAGCTGGACTTTGTGTCTAGGGTCGTAAACGACTTTAGCATCGGGAAAGACCAAGTCCAAGTCAGCATGGTGACCTTTTCAAACAATCCCCGAAACGAATTTTACCTTAATTCATATCCAAATAAGGCCCAACTCCTGAGCCAGATTCAGAGAGTTACCTACATGCAGGGAGGTACTAATACCGATCAAGCTCTGGAGTTCGTGGGCCAAACCAGCTTTGCGGCTAATCATGGGGCACGTGATGACGCCCCCAATTACCTGATTGTGCTGACAGATGGCGCTTCAGCTAATACCAACAACACACTGACGGCAGCACAACATCTGAAAACTCAGGGGATACATATCATATCCATCGGAGTCGGAAGTCAAATCAACAAGGACGAAATAAACGGTGAGTCGATGCCATGTCCTCAATTGGTAAGGAAAGAAAGAGCAAAAATGACGTATAATTTTGCACTATCGTCCCAGCTTTCCACTCGCAAGCGTTTCTGTATAAAAGTGTGGTAGTTGTTCATGTCCAAAGATTTAGTTGTAGAGTTATGCATTGTTACGAAGTTGAACAAATGATGTACGACTTGGAATTAAAAAGTGCGATTGTCTCGATGGGTCTGATGTTTAACTTTTAGTTCACGCAGTAATTACAAAATAGGTCTTTCTACTGAATATCAACTGTCTAAAATGGCTATCATTAATACTTTCAGCTCATTTTCTTTGATAAAAAGTCCGAACTATGTACTTTGTATTTAAGAATAATTTGATTGATGTTTTTTGTTATTTGTGAAGTGATGAATCAGATTTTGCACTAGATATTTTATGAGTATTAATACCGTTTTTGGGTATAAGTGCACACGAGGCACTACTAGCTAGCTTTCATTAGATAGTTAAATTAATCATCTGTCTTTAATTCAGAGCTATTATTTTTAAAAATCTTATTTCATTCGCAAAATTTGACAGTGTACACAAGCAAGTAAGTGAATATGCAACCTGACAACAATTACTCTATCATCTTCGAATTCTCTCAAACGAGTCACTTTGCCATTGTTCTCGATCTTACTATTTAGGAATTGCTTCGGACAGTGGTCATGCCTTTACCGTCAGTAGTTTCAATGCCTTGCAGACGATTCGAAACGACATAAAGCAATCAACCTGTGAAGGTGAGTGACATTCTTGCGCTCTGTACAATTCTGTATTCCTCCGGATGTTTTAGTACCGTCCTTGAGTCATTAGCAATACGCATATTGAATTACTTCCGTTTCCATCTGTCCATTCGTTCCTGCGACTGACAGCTTTCAATATAACAAACGAATCTTTGTTAAGTTGTTAATCATTTTATGTAGTTTCAGGATAACATTTGCAAATTATTCGGTTAAATTTGATTAAGTTACAACTCTTTTTTTTGAAAAGAACCATCTTATAGATGAGTGATAAAAGTGACGGTACCCAAATCTTACTCTTCGCGTATACCTCATTCAGTTATAAATTGTTGCAATAGGGTACAAAACTTTTAAACCATTCAGATCTTGAAAAATGAATGGAAAAACAAAACAAAATGTCTACGATCTATAACATTTTAAAATGAAATAATACAAAGGATCCTAATGTCGTACTATATTTTATGTTCATGTTTTACGAGTTACGAATTCTTAAGGATAGTAACTCAGAACAACCTGAGTGAATGTGTGTTGGACGTCAGAATCGTGTCTATGAAAGACATCAGGGGTATCTGAACGTTTCCGCCAATGACAATTGAGAATCAAGTTTACTTGCTCGTTTTGTTTTTCTATTCTCTTTTTGTTCACTGAAAACTGCATGCCTTCGTCTGTTTACATCTGTTTAATTAACAGATAGTACAGTGCTGTGAAGATTAATAGCTTATTTTTGTTTCTTAATAGCATTAAAACATATTCGATAAGATGAATGAAACTTTATCTTTTATGTTAAAGCTCTATTTTCTGTTGCTATTTTGCTTTTCTTTCAAATCTTTACCCACATCACGAGTTACACATAGTGGAATGGATCTAATCATTTTCCGCATATGACGTTTTGAAATGTTCACGAATTTATTTCACTTGCAACTGAGAATAACGCTATTTTTCAATTAAAAAGGTTAATTTTGAATGAATGAAATTTCAGAGGCAGGTAGAACAATGGAGGCGAATACAAAATACTTGGTGACTAATAATATAGACTGAAACATAATTCGCGATAGTTTCTAAAGTTCGAGATAACAGCTGTCAGCGATGACAGTCGTAATGCAATGCAGAAAATTTATTTTCATTTAAGGGAAAATGTTTGAAAACTGGAAGCATCGAGCGTATTGTAAATGTAAATTTCATTTATAATTTGTTTGATCACATAAAACATGCTTTGTGTTATAAACATAGGTTTGAACAATTTAGACTAGTACAGATAGTAAGTGCGACTTGAGTTTCTTACTTTTCTTATTGATTTATTTGATTATATATACGAACATGAAAGTAATTTGAGTAACACATGCAGATATGTTTTCACAGAAATGGGAATTATTATAGATTACCAGAGCTGATGTGCCATCCTTATCCTGTTTATTTTCTTTTTCGTATTTTAATATTTATGTATTAATATATTTATACGCTTTGTAAAAGTTTTGTACATGCAATATTTTCTTTTTTTCAGTTCTTTCTGAAAAGACACATTGATCTTAGTCATGTGCTATGATTACAGATTGGAACACTAAACCATAAGATGACACCGACTAGTTTTAGTTTGTAACGATATTTTACCAAAAAAACGAAGAAAAACAAACAAAAGAAGAGTCTTATTTCGTGTCCTTTCTTCCATTAATACTTAAGATATTGCAATGTAATATATATATATATATATATATATATATATATATATGTGTGTGTGTGTGTGTGTGTGTGTGTGTGTGTGTGTGTTGCTTTAAATCTCTCTCTCTCTCTCTCTCTCTCTCTCTCTCACACACACACACACACACACACGCTTTAATGGTACTCTAAACGTGGTAATGCACGCACTCCTGTAAGTGTTATTACTGCACAACTGTGTCTAAATACATATATATTTTGTAACGTATAAGACTTACATACACGTGTACATGTACACATACCTACCATCGCATGCACATAAACATACCTATGCATACATACAAAAACACGTGCACATCCAGTAGGCGATACAGTATGTATGTTTCTCTCGGTTACATAACTATTTTCATAATTATATTAACAAGTTATGAGAAACTTCTTGATGTCGAACAATTTCTGGAGCAAAAGAGGTTACCAAATTTTATTACATTTGGATTAGTACCTAATTGTATTACATTAGGATTAGTACCAAACTTTGTTACAATATGATTAGTACCAAACTTGATTACGTTAGGATTAGTACCAAACTTTATTACATTAGGATTAGTACAATAATAAGACGGTAACAATTTACATCTTTCTCCGCAGAAAAAATCTTGCTTATGATTCTGGTAATATGTTGTAATGGTTGAGAAAACGTTTGATCCTTGAGTTCAATCAACATCTTACTCAGACAGATAAGGATAACACTCGACCGGGTTTGGCTGGATATCCGCTATACTTATCAACTGATCCTATGATTGATAAAACCTCTCTCAAGCATTAAATTTAAAAGAATGAAGTAGGGTTTAGTAAATTGGATGTGTTTTTCTAAATATTCATTAAATATACTGTCATTCGAAGGGGTTTTGCTATTTTGTAAAGCTTTTAAGACATTTATTGATTTTCTCTTCTGTCATCGGTGAATTTAGTACGTAATCATCGTAGTCCAAATCCATGTCCGGATTATCGGGATTACTGGACATGTCTTCATCAATGTTTTCATTATAATTTTTAATAAAGCTATACAGTGTACCTAGTGTAATGCTTGAATTATCATGTACCCAGTGTAATGTTTGAATTATCATATAGTGTACCCAGTGTAATGCTTAAATTATCATAAAGAGTACCCAGTACCCAGTGTAACGCTTGAATTATCGTGTACCCAGTGTAGTGCTTGAATTATCATGTACCCAGTGTAATCCTTGAATTATCATATAGTGTACCCAGTGTAATGCTTGAATTATCATAGAGTGTATCCAGTACCCAGTGTAATGCTTGAATTATCGTATTAGCTTAACCAGAGTAATTCTTAAATTATTATGCTTATTGTTAACAGTATGAATAATTTTCAATACATCTCCGGGGCTTTTGCTTTTCAGTTTTCTGAGCTTTGCATGCATACGGTAATCATACTTATTTACATGGAGCATCGTGATTCACTTGTTATAAATAGTTGTGCTTTGGACGTTGCGCTTATTTAGTTTTGAAGGATTACTAGTATACTTTTTGCTTGTGAAGTGTTATTATTCCTCGCACTGTGACGCTGTCTCCCAAACCAAGATTTGTTTTTGGTTAGATTGTTTTCATTGGTAGTGCCACCGTTAAGAACTTAGGCAACTATTATCAGTTAAAGTAAGAAATAATTTCCATATCATTAAGCCGATATCACTGCATTTCGGTTTTATTCTCTTGTGCACTCCGTATGATTCTATGTAAACCGTTTACTTTGTCGGTATCCATTTTTGTTAACAAAATCGCATTTCCGCATCTCATTTCACCTTCTATTCTTTTACGTCATTACATTTTATGCGAGTCCTTTTGACTGTATATAGTAATAAATTTTTTAGTGTTGTTGTAAGAAGCCAAAGGCCATACGAATAGAGTGAGTCAAGTTTGTACAAATTCTTGTCTACGTATCTAATATCTTTGATATTAAGCAGTAGTCAATGACTGAAACATTACGTAATGTAAGCGCTCCTAAACCTTTAGCATCTTCGCATCTTCCATTCAAGATATTTGTTAGTTTACAAATTTCAAGTAACTTTTAATAACCTCCATTATGAGATATATTGTCTTACTAGCTTCTATTTTCCCCCAGGCAATATATTTTTTAAAGCAGATGGGATATTATAGTCATTATCATAATTAAACTAACGGGAGAAGAAATCACATATTTCTACGTAATCGTCTTTTGTTTGTCTTCATGCATTAAAATCTCCCATAAAGAACACGTACTTATGCAAAATGCACATATATGGTATAACTGATTGGAGCATATTAAATTCGTCTGCAGTATTAAATAGTGATTGGGAAGTTATATAAACCGTATCAATGGTTAGGTTTTCATCAAATTGGAATATGGACTTTTGAATATTGAACCAGAAAATGTAGTTTGATTCCGTTTTGGTTTCGGTAATATAAAGAAAGCATGCTTCTTACAAACACACCAATAATACCACGAAATCATTGGTGATTACTGTTGTAGCGACCATATTTAGAAGATATATCCCCGCCATTTTCATTCACGTCCAACTAAGTGTTACAAATAAGTCTTGAAGAGAAAGCTGCGCCTCCATATGATTTTCCGTTATGGAGAATAAGCGATACAAAATTTCCAACATGGCCGCTATGATGAAAGTCCCCAGTGTCTGATTGGCGCCAGTTTCATTCACGACAATCATTATGTCATGAAAAGTCTATTGATGAAAATGAAGCAATTAGTTCAGAATGAACAGCAAGTACAATATTTGTAAAGCTGGGTGATATATCGGATGTCAGATAGGTACCATTTTTGTCCATCTATGTATTATAAAAAGTCTTTTTTATGAAACCCCGTGTCAATATGCCTGTCAGTTCAGGAGAAGTAATATGGACAAGGGACGGTGGATGGGCAGACTACGAACGCATCGATCACTAGAGCTACAAAAAAAATTTAACTTGGTGTTCTAATTAATTGGGACGGTATCAAAGTAATGATTTGATGTATCCCAGTTCGGTTGAAGGAATATTACAGAATGTACACGCACCTAAACAAATGTATAATGAGATAACATATGGTCAAGGTTTTTACATCTCTATTTGTACGTGTTTTGGTACTCAAAACGGGCCGAATCGAATTAGCAAGTTTATGTCGGGAAGGAAACACAATATATGTCTGCCATATTTTTCTTTTGTATATTGTTATATATTGTTTATTTATCCCAGAGCAGTGTACGACATAAAACGGACACTAAGACAATGATATTTGTTGCACAAACTAATAATTATCAAACTTGATATGAACCCCAGTGTTACAGTAGTTTGCGGGCCAAACTCTCCACTAAAAGGATACTGGTTCTATTCCTACCATCTCAGCAGCCCGAGTCGGCTATCGCGGTGTGTCCCTGCGTAAGACATTTTAAACAGTCGCGTCTGCGACTACGTTGTATCTGCTTTGAATAATTTCCCCAACCACATTACGTTACTAATACTAGCCTGCTACCGCGCGAATCCAGCCCTACTAAAAGACGAAAATCGTCTTTTATTGTCTTTCTCTTATTGAGATAGGGCAATAACTCTTGCCCATTACCTACCCTTGCCATCGTCAGGTGTCGCTAGTTTTTAGCTTTGCTGGTAACATAGTACAGTTTATCCTCCGACGATCCAGGCCATTTTTGTGTTCTAATTTAATCATCCAACGTTCCTTTTGGATTTATTGTGTGGATTAATCATTCTGCAGCAGGCTGTTAACATTCTTTATTTACAGTTTCTGCCAAAAGTTTGAGTGATTTTGTCACCTTTAGTAATTCGTTCTTTTAAGACCACGTCAAACCACGCTAACGTTGACTTCTGCAAGGTCATTACGAGTTAGCACGACTTTGACTTTTTTTCGCTTGCTCCGTTCGTAACGAAGTTGGTTTTAGCGAGTTATTTACAAGCTGCATTGCTAATTTATGCTTTGTTTTTTCCCTCTATGTGTCTTTCAGTAGAAATGTGAACTAATACTTGAGCAGCAGGCAGGGTGAACAGACCACTTTGTACGTGACCTTATTTTACAAAAATAAATGTTCCTACAGGGGCTGAAAAAATAATGTCAATAACGCTAAACCGAACCTCCTAACTTTTATTATTACCAAAACGGATAATGTTAGCTCATTTTTTGTTATTTTTGTATCTTTGTTTTTTATGTTATAATGCGTTTAGTTTACTCGCCGGATCACTCAATTTTTGTCGGCCACCCTGCCTGCTGCTCTAATTAACCAAAGATTTTATCCAGACCTACACGATATCTAGATCTTGGATCATGTAGATTTATTGTTATATATCCAAATGGAATAGCCTGTACTTGAGGAAAAAAGTTTTTGAACTTCATCATATCCATATCCCCTGAACACCAGGTATAGTAAATATTTTTTAACGTATAATTATCTATTCCATTAAATACAACTAAAATATTGCAGTTGTCTCTGATCACCTTCGGTATTTGTGTATATCGTTGTGTAACATACATCACGTCTGTATTCTTGTGTCTACCTCTGGAAAATATTCTAGCTGGATTTGTTTGTTTATCCAGCATTACATCATCGTACACCACTAAATTATTAATAAATCCATCTAGATCATCTATTGACGGTGCTTCATCAATGTCGGTGATAAAATCGATAATATCATTATTTTTATCTTCTTCATTAATTAATTTCGCTTTCTCATTAAAATCTTTAAGTACTTCGTAACAGTGCTGATCATCTACAGATGGTGCTACTAAATACAGTTTACTCCATTTTAACCACCTCATTATTAAATTTAGTAATAGTTGTGTTTTACCCGATCCAGATGGACCTAATATAATCATCCTTATCGAATTTGGTAATGCTGGATGGTGCTTTACTGGTTCCTGTTTTCGTGTCGCCGAAAAGTCAATTGTATCCATATAATAAATAATATGAGTCTATATTGTGTTCGGTGTAAAATTCCTACACCCACTGCTGAATTAACAACGATAACAACAAAAAATAAACGACGTGCTTTGACAGGCAAATGTGTAAAATGTGGCACGAAGAAATACAAATTTGTCAAAACAAAGACAGGTTGAGATATAGCCGCTTTATTAGGAAAATTACCAGGAACTCCGTGGGCTAAATACCCCGGTGAGAAACATCTTCCTGGATATAATTATTGTGGCCCAGGAACTCGACTTGATATCCGACTTGATAATCAAAATCAACCATGATCAGGAGAATATCCAATAAATAAGATTGATCAAGCGTGTCATGTTCATGACGTTGCGTATAAAAGTAAAGATTTACAACAACGACATCTCGCAGATGTGAAATTGATTCATGCATTAAATTCTATACCAAATAAATCTGTCAGAGATAAATTAGCTAGTTTTCTAGTAAAATCTGCCATGAAAAGTAAAATAATGTTAGGGGCTGGTAATTAATTATATAACTATTATAATGGAATCCATTTATTATAGCCCAAGAGGATATTGGAGAGGCAGATCAGCTATTAGTAAATTATCTGAAGCAGCAAAAGTCTCACATTCTGTTGCTGCAGCGTGGTTAGCACGACAGGCAATATGGCAGATTTATCTACCACCACCTAAAAAAATTCAGTATGCACATTTTGATGTCAGCGTCCCTAATGAAGTTCATCAAGTAGATGTTTTATTTTTACCACACGATACCATTAAAATTGGTAAACGTCAATCACGCACATACAAATACGCATTAACTGTCGTTGACGTTGCAAGTAGATATAAAGAAGCTGAACCATTATCAACAAAGACAGCGTCTGAAGTTGCACGAATTTATCAGCGAGGACCTTTGCGATGGCCACAGTTATTACAGGTTGATCCTGGCAAAGAATTTCTTGGTGCAGTATTATCGTTGATGAAGAAACGTAACGTTAAAATCAGACGAGGACACACTGAAATTCATCGTGATCAGGCAATTGTTGAACGATTTAATCGAACACTTGCCGAGCGGTTATTTGGATACCAATACGCATAGGAAATATCTACTGACTTTAAGTCCGGTGAGCGATCTCGTGAATGGGTTGCGAGGTTACCAAGTGTGATAGCTGCATTAAATAACGAAATTACTCGTTCAACTTCCATGAAACCTTCTAATGCGATTACAAAAAAATATATACCCTGTAGCAATGACAGACATCAACCTCAACCAGTATTAGGTAATGTAAATGTAAGATATTTATATGAACCTGGCGAACTTGAAGGTGGTAAAAAAAGAGCAACTGATCCTATCTGGAGTGTGACTACACATACAATTTCTAGTGTAGTTAGATCTACTGGTAGACCTCCAATCTACAGATTAGATTCGAGAGCCCCTCAACGTGGATTTGTGCGTGAACAATTACAGGTAATTCCTAAAGACACACAATTACCACCACATACAATTACATAACCAGAACCTCTACGTCGATTGCATTCAAGACAGGTCAGCATCACATTATTACGTGTATGACCAAGATCGCTATTAATTCTATCTACGGTAAATTGTCTTGGGTTATTATTCGAATATTGCCATAACATATTACAGTTACAACTTGCACAATGATTATTCTGTAGTTGTTTTAGTGTTATAATATATTCAACATCAATATCAAAGTCACGCTTATTTTTTTTGTCACATTGCTTATAACCAGATAGTTTTTTTTCTTATTACGTCATTATTAACAGTCTGATTATTATTTTCTGTAAAATTCATAATAACCCTATGTAGTTGAGATATTCTTCTGACTCTAGAAACTGCGAGATAGACTAAATTTGACCATTCGATCAGATCATCTATAATCCAGATATTTGTATCGGAAATAGTTAACCCCTGTGACGAGTGAATAGTTATAGCGTATCCTAACGTCCACGGTTATTTATTCATATTCAGCGCATTCTCAACAACATTAATATCGACTAAAATAATATCATTCAAGACAAGATTCTGTATTCCATCACCAGGAATTTCAACATCAATATTCTGTCGTCGAGTATCTGCTGGGCGATAACACAAAGGTACAGGTAGATCTGAAAACTTTTCTTTATGTAACAGAAATAATTTATCCTGTAGTTCATCATGAACTATCTTTCTACTTGCAACTATTAAATCAGCGGGATTCCATAAATTTAGAAAATCATTCATAGAAGTCTCTGGAATTACTCCTCGCATTATTTCACATTGTACTCTGTCTGGCTGAAGTCTGATTAACCTTTTAAATTCTTTCAGCGGTTCATCAATAGCTCTATGGTCATCATTTATTTCTTCATAATAATCTACGTTATTCTTCAGCCATTCATGTGGAGACTGTCCAATAAAAGGGTGGTGGTTGACCATGATCACCGCACATTATTACAGCAGTATTCTTTGTCAATAGCCAATCAAGAAATGTTTTTAATATTTCTAACGACACCGTGCATATCTCGTCCCATATAATATATTTAGGTATATATTTCTCACCCATTCGTTCAAGAGTCCATGTGTCTCCACACCATCTAAAGAAACTATGATAAGTACACGATTTTACTCCTCGCTCTTTTATCTCTCTGGCGAGTTTATGTGTCGGTGTCAAAACAATTATATCTGAATTATTATTTATGAATAATTTAATCACACGCGTTGTTTTACCTGAACCACCGCATCCGTTAAGATAAACAGTCTTATGTCTAGCCACAGGATCATATACAGATGGTGCTGATGACTTTGATATTTGATTATTATTTTTGCAATATATTTCCTTAATTTCAACGTCGGCAGATTCAGAATAACTAAGTATATTTTCCTGTTTTATTCTCCATGATCCCCATTCACCATTACCAAGTAGCGGTTTTAACAAATCTGTATATTTTTTATTTATATAAAACGAATCCGTGGCGACTCTGACAGCATCACGAGGAAATCTATTTATCATAGACAGTAGATTTATAGAAACATATGCCAACATAGATGATCTTAAATGAGTAAACTGCGGTGAGTCACCATCAAGATAACTCACAATTGTACCTAGTTTGGTTCCGTCTGACAAATAAGCATTACTCCGATTTATAAATGTATTTTTTTTCTGTTGTATCAGCAATTATAAAATCGAGTTCAGCATCGTCCATAATCAATCTTGTACAGTGTCTTTTATGATCATATGCTCCTCCTTGAGTAAATTTACCAATTATCTTTCTACCAAGATCTTTTGCAAGTTTTTCATCATGCTCGTCTCTGCATTTACGTATATTATTAGTAATTTTAATAATGTCATCTTCATTAAGATCAGGAAATTCTTTCCTGGCATCATCAATATTAAATCTATTTGGTTCTGGTAACCAAACTTGTTTCTGTGGACTATACGATATAATCGCCTCACTCACCTTCAATAATGTTAAAATTCCAACATCAAACATATATCGCAATAGTACTATTGGAACCCAACATTTTTCTGAAAAATGTCTTCCAAACCAAGCATAAGTAATCGGATGGAGATTTTCTGCAAACTCGAATGATTCTACATGAGCAAATCCGGTTAAGTCAAAATCTGGTAATGGTCCGTTTATCGCAACCCTGGTCATCTCGTGTGATGGATGTCCGAATCTCTTAAAGTATTCAGAACATTCTCCGTATCCAAGAAAACTTCCAGGATAACACGCTACCATATCAACAGATATAACGTCATTACACTTATATTTAGTATTCCATAATCCTCCGTGTCCATATTCTACACAGCTTTTATGAATATCTTCAAGAAATTCCGATCGTGTTGGTTTCCATAAATTTTTCTCCTGAGCGAAATGAGCCGCTACAGATGGAACTGTAAAACAATTATTTAATAATTGTCCAACTTTGACATCGTCTAAAGTATATTTCAGCGCAAGATGTTCCATTTCTACATTAAGAGATTCTGTACGGTAAATATCACCATTAGGCCGTACAAATTGATCGTAATAATCATATTCTGAATTTTGAAATAATCAAACGGATACAGGGTCACTTTTACTGATATTTTTGATAAAATCAAATATATGTCCATCATAAAATTTAACCGCTCTATCTCGTGGAAATATTGTTACTGCTGAGGTCCATGCATGTGAATTATGATCAATAATATCTATTGGAGCTCCTCTTGATTCATATTTTGGTTTATATAAAATCTCTCCGGTTAGCGTTTTTACTGTTATTGGGATTTTTAATTTCTTTTCTAGCTCAGCGACATCTTTGATAGATGCTCCAGTATCTTTAACTGATTCTGCCCACATATTTATTTTTTTACGCCTTAAATCTGTTAAACCATTACCACGTATCGCGTTTGTAAAATGTTCTGTAACTCGTTCAGCTACACAGTTTATTCTTGACTCTGACAATCTCATAGGCTTTAGATCCCCGACGTCAGGTTTATTATTCATCGGATATATTGCATATACAACTGCAGTAACTGGATATGCACGTTCATAATATGCCTTATCAACACCGGTTAGTATTCCGGGTTTAGATTTATTATTTAAGAGAACAATATTATTTCCTGATTGTATGCGTACTGGATCGCGCTTATCACGAATAATCCAAATATCTTCTGTATTTACAATAAATTTTATTAAAATAAAATATTTTTGATCATCAAGGTGATTAATAATTACTTTTCCCCGTTTGTCATTCATCATATTAGTAACATTTCCAACTCTGAATGTTGACCATACATGAGCAGCGCCATTATTATGAAATTCATTCTTGGCTTCACGAATACGTTCGGTTACATCCTCATTTGTTAATGCCAGATCTTGCATCAAAGTACTAAATTTATATTCTGATAGTCTGTCAAGATCGAATCTAGCTCTTTTAGGTTCAATTGCCGATAATTCGTTCATATAATTAAGACAAGTATTTAAATTAAAATTTTAGTATATATATAAATGCTTGAAACAAAAAACAAATGTGCTTGGCTCAAAATTGGATATACTTCTCTTTGTAATAAATCATGTGTGAATAAATTCTGTTACTACCATATGCAAAATATCAAAAATGGAAGTACAGGACCAATACCATGTGTGAAATGTGGTGTTGGAGTCAGAGGAAAAACTCAATTGTGTCTAAAATGTGGCGGAAAAAAATACAGGGAACTAAAACGATATTATGCCAAAAAAAAATAATACTTCGTCATGTAAATCTCCTATAAAAACCGTAGAAGATTATCCGGTTAGATTTCAAAACAATGATTTAGACAAATAATATTATTATATAAAATGACTCCGACAAATAAGACTTATGATGAAATGATCGACAATGATATTATAAGAGAATTAAAAAAAGAAGCATTTCGTAATAAACACGAATTTGTTAAACATCCAGTATATACAAATTAGGAAGCATCCCGAGATGGTGTGATTAGACACTGTAAATAAAAAAACCCAGTCGGTAATCTTGATAAATTTGGTTATTTTAGATTTAATGTTGCTAGAGGAAAAAGATACTTATCAAGTAGATTCATATTCGAATGTTTTCGTGGAGTAGTTGAAAATGGACTTGTAGTTGATCACATTGATGGAGATCCCCAGAATAATCGGTTATCTAACCTGCAAGCTATTACACAAAGTCAAAATTCTGCACGTGGAAATACTGGAAAATGTAAAAAGTTTGCAAGAAGATCTATTAAATCCACGAATACAGAAACAGGACGGGAAATAACTTTTCCATCAATTTATGCGGCTGCCAAATATTTTAGCATAAATCCACGATCGGTACAACATCTCGCTAATAAAACATACAAATCTGCATATTCATTCAAATATGATCAGCGGGTAATATTTGAATATATCTAACTCTGTACTCTTAATAAATAAATTGTATATAATTCGACTCTATATTTTGCCATGGGTACCTTCACCGTCGCTGCTCTCAGTGTCACTTTCATTTTTGACGGAATCAAATAACATAATCTTTCTTAATTGCATTACACGATTATCCACGATCTTCTTTTTCTCGTATTCACGAGATAGTTCGGATCTGATATTTTCGATCGAACGTGCAAGAGGCGCAAATAGCTTTACCTGCTTTTCATTTACCACCGCCAAGGATTCTAACATAGACTGATAAATTGATTTTACGAATTTATAAATGGATGGTAATGTGTATTTATTGTCAATTTTTCTTTGTTTTAATATTTCATAATCACATAATATTTTTTCAGGATCGAGATTATCAGAGAGATTTATTCCGTTATGTTTTAATTTTTTAATAGCAGAAATAATATTATTAATGTTTTCTTGGTTCATTATATAATAATTATTTCTTTAAAATAAAAAATAATATCAGTCTCTGAATAATTATTTTAAAAAATGTAGTCCCCATAACCCCATGTGAACCCCTAGGTTGCCATATGACATCCTAGCAGGATCAGAAGGACAGGGGGCTGTTTTTTGAGGATGATTGTATGATTATGATTATATATACATATGGTTATGATTTTGATTTTTGAGGACAGCACAAACCCCATGTGACCCCCTAGGTTGTCATATGACATCCTATCAGGATCAGAGGTTACATATAAACTTATCTCTAAGAACTTAATTCTAAGGACAGCACAAACCCCATGTGATCCCCTAAGTTGTCAAACAACATCTTAGCAGGATCAGAGGTTACATATAAACTTATCCTAATGACATATGATTGCATGAACATGAATATATACAAATGGTGATGATTTTGATTTTTGCAGACGGCACAAACATAAACTTATCCTAATGACATATGATTGTATGAACATGAATATATACAAATGGTGATGATTTTGATTTTTGCAGACAGTACAAACATAAACTTAACAACAAACTTAACTATGGACGGAATACAACGGGGGGGGGGGGATTTATCTACGTCCAAAATATTTTATACAACTCCCCCAATATAAACCCAGGGGAGTGCAAAATTACACCCACCACGTGGTTACATGGTGGGAAAGTTGTATTATTTTTCTGTTGGGATTCGTACCCCACAATTAATAGCATCCGTCGCCAAATGCAAGATAAAATATCTTTAGCATTTTTGAAGACTCGAACACACGAGAGTCTGCACAACTTCGATCTACGTCCAACCATCTTACCACTTCGGCTATCGCTCTCTTATCAATAATACAGTTAAATTTAAGTATATATATAAAATATTTGCCCTATCTCACAGGACTTGTATTACTAACAGAAATGTAGAACTGTACTTCAATTTTTCAAAATTCATAAAATAATTGCACGTATGAGTTATAGTTCGTTAAGGTAACAGACAGACGGACTAATACGCTATACACGTATATACAACTGGATTTGTACAGGTCACGACGTAGTAGTAAGGGAAATAATCGTTCAATTTACTCCGCAGAGAGAGATAGCCGAGTTATCTCGCTTTATTATATATACAATTGCTTTAATCATAGAAATTGATTATTATTCATATATTTACTCATCAGATTATTTTTTTGCCCCTGATTATTTAATCGGACGTTCTACGAGCGTATATACAAATTAATATTAAGAGACTCTCCTCGAAGATACAGAATGTTTCCTGTCTGGTCAGTAAGTTTGAAATTTATTCTTGATAATAATGGATTATGTACACGTAGATAAACTGGATTAATTCGCTCAGATACAATTAACCACCCGGGCGGATCTTTAGGACTGAATGTATATAGTATATACCCCTGTTGGGCCTGGTTAGACTTTGAAAGATCTACTTGATAACTGTCATCAATTACGTCACATACTAGATTGACCGCGATCGTAGATGTTATATTAACAATACCAGGTGAGATATGGCGACCTCCACCATGTGGATCATTATTATATTTAAGAATAGTTGGTGTAGGTATTAATTTTTTCCATGAATCACATATTCTTTTAAAATGTTCATCAATAAGATCATTAACGGACTTCTTTAGCTCTTCAGAGTTAAATCCGGGAATTACAAATGTTGGTAACTGTTCTTCTGTGATTCCATAATATTTAAGAAATACTGTTTTAAATAAACGTTTATAGCTTACACGCTGAATAGGATCATCTTCATTAACTATATAAGTACTAAGAAATCTATCTACCTGTACGTTTAATGTTTTTTCTCTATCAACGATAGCCTTATTTACATATTCTAAGTCTGATGCAACCTGATTCAAATGTTGTATTGCTTCAATTATTTGATTTTTTAAGTCATCGTTGTAGGAAGCGCTGATGCTGGAAAATAAATTTCTTAGATCATTAAGTACACGTCCGTGTTCAGATTTAATTGGTCTTGATTTTGAGTTTATTTCTTCAACATTAATTGTTGCTATTCTTGTTGTACCTTTACCCCGAACGAAATCTATAAAATTATTATACTGTGCATAACCACAATAAGCATCCGGAGTCTCTATAAACGGATAAGTTTTTCGATATTCTGGAGGTTTTATAAATTTTTCAACATCTACGACGAAATCAGATCGTTGCGGTTCTGGTGGTCCTTGATAAACCGGTGGGTCTTCAGGCCATCCTAATACTGATTTAATCGAACTTTGATAAATATCTACGGAATAATCAGGGGAATTTATTTCAATAACCGCAGATAGTGTTGGTTCATAAACAGTAATTGCTATTTTGGATTCTTTTCCTGTAATAGATTTAATTCTGCGTTGGAACTCATCATTAATCTGCTCTATTTGATAACTGCCCGTTGGAATAGCAACTTCTTGCCAATCAGGAGTTCCATCAGGCTTATTCTTATTAGCGAATACTAATGAATTATTTGGCTGTAGTCTACCAAATGGTTTTGATCTAATATTTGGCCAGCTATAATAAACTCGCAATTGTGCTAATGCTATTTCCTTTGCAGGAATTGATGTTGGAAAATTGACACTAAATTCCGGATTGGTCGAACTTAACGATATCATAGTGGTTTTTGACGGAGTTGTATTAGTGACGATCTGCTGAAGTAACTCCCTGTCTGTCATTATTATTATCATTATTATTTAATTCATTAAAATCATTAGCGATCACCTTAAAAGCGTCATCATAGGTTTTCATCATCATCGCGAATTCAGTATCGGATATTTCACCATCACTAATACACGAAGAAATGTACAAAGATAGTTTAGAACATGCATCTGCCACTGTATGTAATTTAATCATATAATCGTGCAATTTAGCATTTGTACAAGTATCTATCTTTTTGGCTATAATACCGAGAACACCAGCAATAGTCGTTGATGCTGAAACAATGATGGTTATAACAGTAGGTGCTGTCATCGTCAATGTTGATAATAATAATCCTGTTCCAGCAATAACAGCAGAAACCGAGTAAACAACTACATCAATAACAACTATACGCCTTTTGTATTTTTTTATTTTCGTGTTATAATAGTCGATAAAATTATTTAGTTTAGTCAGACGCTCATATACTTGATTGCATCTGTAACGTTGAACGTCGATGCGAGACTGAGGTTGATCCATTATTGTTATATTAAGTGACTAATTGCGGTGTTTCAGCTACAAATTCCAAACACCACCAGAAAGACGTTGCAGTTATTGTTTGATCATCTGCTTCCAGTAAAAATATTTCTTCAGCATCCTTATTTAACACTATAGATACAACTCCAGAGAAAGCATCTGTTGAATGACGCCACGGAAATGTTGTAGTATAAATTTTAAACTTTGCAGAGCTGAATATAGATAATCTATAAACACCAGTAACTTCTGCGGTATATTTAATAGTGTTATTTTGCTGTGACCATGTTGTTAATCCCGATGCTACTGTATATACGATATTTTTAATTTGTCCGTGTGGAATTTTAATCAGATTAGTTTTTTGAACAATACTAGGTATTCCACTGACAATATCATTGAGTTTCATGTTAACGTCGGAGAGTTTTATGTCAACGGTTGGTTGTTCCCCAAAAAAATCTTTAATGGTTTTGTTTATATTTCTACGAAAATTTAAAAACGTTTGTACGTGATTAGTAAAAGTACCATTAAGTGTGGTCATTTCATTATTGATTGTAGCTAGCGAAGTTGTTATAGGAATATTGCTATCATCGACGTATTTTTTTGTTGCAGCATCAAAATCATATTCCGGTGTTCTAAGATTATTAATACCATTATTATTCATATTAAGAAATGCACGCATTATACCGCCGTTGGCCGATACGTATTTAGATTCTTGATCGTCGACATATTTCTTTGTTGCGGCGTCTGTATCTGCGGTTGGGTTTCCAAGGTCTATAATTTTATTTTGATTCATAATAATGTCACCCGTAAACGAATCACCAGCTTTCTTAATATAATCGCTGACTGACGTACCGGAATCTTGTATTTTACCCTGATCAGTAAAAGTAACTATATTATTAACCACCGCATTAGGAACTCGTATAAGTACATCTGGTAGTTGTATATTACTAGTTTTTAATCGTCCTTCCTTATCCTGAAAAACAACTACTTCGTTTTGATCCACACTGGTTATGTTTAATAAATCGTCAATCTCATTTCTGAGCTGATCGAGAGTTGCGTATTTAGATAAATCAGCTTGCTGATGACCTTTACGACGAGAAGATCTTCCATAAATATCCACCATTATATTTACTAATGTCTGTTTAAATGTGACAACGTAGTATATTCATGTACAACTTTGTGAGGTGGTTTTGTTGATTTTGAAACAGCATCAAGTACGTTAAGTACTTCACGACCACATATTGGTGGATCAGTTAATATTTGTGTTGGTAACGTTGAATACCATATTGGAGTACTTTGATAGCCGCTAATATACTTTAAGAATTCTTTTGGTGGAGCTAGTCCATATGAATCAAAATAAATAATTCCACGTGGATCAATTGCATATCCGACCCAATGCGTGCCAGGTCCAGAGTTTTCATCGAGATTAATAATACCGGTTTCAATATTGTTTGGTTGTTTTGGTAATTGATCACGCATAAAAAGTCCTCTAAAATTTTTTATTTTTAATTTTTTAGCAGCATCTAGTAAATCAAAATTGAACATAGAAGATATTAGTAAACTGTCCCTGGTAATCTTAGGCCTTTTCCGTACCATGAATGTGGAGTCCCTGGTAATCTTAGACCCCTTCCCTTTTTTTTGATTCCCTTTCCTGTTGCTTTCTTTAATGCCATTGCAGCAGCAGTTCCAACAGCGCCTAATGCAGCTGCTTTTGCAACAGCTGGGGCTGCAGCGGCTATTAATGCTGGTATAGCAGCAAGAAGTGGAAATATACCACCCGTCTTAATGATGTCTTTAATGGCATCCGCAGAAAGATTAAGTTTTGTACCTTTATTTGATTTTTTGGCTTCATTGAAATGCCTGAGCTGACGTTCTGTAAGAGATAATTTATTTGAGTCACTCATCTGCTCTTTCTTTAGTAATATTTTTAATCCACAGTTATTTTTTGATGCTGATTGTATCCTTTTAATCTGACCAGGAGTCAGACTAACACTAACGTGATTATACGACATTATAATATTCATAAACGATCTAATTACATGTTTTCTACTGGAGCATCAACTACTAGCATTCGTCCACCAACACCTTCAAGTAACATCGATTTATCGCTGAGTATAACAGCAATTGCTCTGTAATTAGGAATAAGTGGTGCTGGTGCTACTGGTAGTGTCACACGAGCTCGAAAGTGTATATCGACTACTGACTGTCTGGTTAAATCTAAATGTTCGAGCGAAAAGTAATAAATTGGATATAAAGTTGTAAAATCCAATTGTGATATTTGTAGACCAGTATCAATATTTTGATCACGTCCCATGAACGTCATCAGACGATGATATGCACGTGCTACATGATTTTGATCAAAATTCAATAAAATATCTTCAGATGGTTCTTGATGCCCATTTATTCTTAAAGAAACATCGGAAACACCAAGATTGTCAAATATCATAATACTGTGATTTTGACTGTTTACTCGTGTAACATCTTGAAATGCAATAAATATATGTCGTGGTGTGGATATTCCCTGTTGAGAGGCTATTTGCCATGTAAATAAACCATTAATTGCACTCTGAACAGCATCTGTGGTCATTGTTAACCATGACAACGCTGATTTACCACCTTGATTCATAAAAGAGAGTAGACGTTCTTCTTCAGGTATTGTTGGAGTCATTACTGGCATCCATAATGAAAGTTTTGTAAGAATTACTTTACCAGCATCAACACCGATGGGTCGCCAGATTGCATCATCGTCGGTTGCTTTTCGTACAAGTACAACTGTGTGCTTAGCTCCTAAAATGACTTTTCTGACATTTCTGCAAAATCCAAAAATATGTGACAGTGGAATGGCACATGAAAATGCTCTTCTTCCACCACGCAACATTGCTCGACGTGATCTAAATCCTAAGTTGAAATCTGCATCTACATTAATAATCATACTTTGTACATCCGCATCGGCGTTTCCAGCAAAATTTCTTGGTCGTCTTATTTCATATTGTTGATACTCTGAAAAATTAGAAGTATCTTTTACAAACATCATTGACGGGCCAGCCGATCTTGAATAATCGTCGCTGTATCTTGCAAGGCCAAGTATTGTCGTTGCAACGTCAACGTCTTTCTGAATTGATTCAATATTTTTTCCGTCAATCATATACGTAGCGCTATCAAATAACGCCATAATACCATTATTAACAAAACCGACACTAACATTGTCTCCATATGCTACTGGTGCTGCAGGATTAGTGATATTTAAAATTTCACCTTCTACTTCAATAAAAGCCTCAGCGGGTAGAAAATACCTACTTGTATCCTGAACCTGTAGTTCAATTCTCCCACGCTGATCTGGAATTCGAGCGTCATAAGAATAATATTGATAATCACGCACAGACTCATCTTTGAGTACTGGTGCGTCCATGTCAAATGCTGGATCAGATATACGTTTGAACATCTTTATTATAATTATTATCGTCTAAAACGAAGACTACTTCCTGCTATCAGACTAGCGCTTATATTTTTTTCTTTTTCTGACATTGGTACATCAGCCAACTCTGCTAGTTTTTGATTAGCAACTTGATTTATTACTTTACTGACATTTGCAGGCATTACTTCAGTACTAGGTAATTTTAGTGGTGGTTGAGGTTTTCGTCGTGTTAATCGTGCTAGCCTATCTTTAATCGATGAAAATGCTTTACCAGCGAGATTACCCATAGCACCAATACCTTTTTCACGAACAACATCAATAGCTTTCATTCCCAGTTGCTTTGCGATCGGTATTGCTTTTGGGGCTATCCTTCTAAATAGACCCTGAACAATATCACCTAGTCCATCTCCGTAGGTTGTTTTGTATACTAGTAATCGTGAATTTATTACTCTGACCATGGTTGGTCCACGTTGAGTACTATGTACGATCATTTTATTATAGTAATTGTATTTAATTACGTACTCAGTCACTGTAGTAGTCATCGGCAATTTCATTAATAAGAGACTTATAAACATCAACGTCCATGATACCGCCAGTAAATAATCGTCTGCAAATATCGGCAGCTTCATTAATTATTTCTCTGGAATTATTTCCGGCTCGTTTTCCTCCGATGAGAATTTCTAGTCGTTCAACGTCAGAGATAACGTTATTAGGACATAGAGTAAAATCACATCCAGTAGAGAGACCTTCTCCAGTAAATACGAAATAAGATTTTGGAATAATTTTATCAATTTCAGAGTCTGATACTCCTAATTCTTTTAATCTTTTTTTAGATTCTTTTATTGGATTAACTAAATAATTCAGGTCTTTGATATCTATGCCACTATTTAACTTTGATTCTATTACTTTTTATATCTGTTAACATCTTTAATTAATTCGTCAATTTCCTCCTCCCTAATTAGAGCCTGTGTACGCGGTGGTGATAATGATCTTAATGGTGGTGGTAATGATAATGATGGTTGTGATTCCAATGTTGTTTCAAGATCTGGTTGTGATTCCAATGTTGTTTGAGAATCTGGCTGTTTTCTTTTTGTATATTTTCGTTTTGGTCTTGCTGCTTCTTCTTTTGCTTTTCTTCTTTTTTCTTTTTCTTGTCTTTTTTGTTCTTCAATTTGTTTTCTTTGTTCTCTTCTTGATTGGATTATATTTTCAATTTCATAAATATAACCTTGATATAATACATCATTATCTTTAATTCTCTCGACATTCATATAAATACGGTATAATACTTTTTGCCAATTTTTACGGGTTTTAATATCATCAAGGTGTTCAGGTTTCATAAATTTACCTCTTCGACTAAAACCATCCACAGCAAATAAAGCTAATTGTTCTAGGTCTTTAATGTCATTCTTAATTCTTGTTTTAATAGTAAGTTCATTAAATTTATCTATCAGTTCAGCATTACTTATTGTAAAAATCTTTTGTTTAGGGGCTGATGCTTCAGCGACTACAGGTATTGGTTGTATTGGTTGAGCAGCAGCAATTTCAGCTGGCAGTCCACGTAAAAGTCTTTTTGTCTGTTTTGTTCTCTCCGCTATTTTTTCAGTTGCCTCAGCGGTTTTCTCTAAAACAGGAAGAAGAGGTTTAGTTGTTTCAGTAATTGGTTTAAATAATTGTTTTGTATCCTCTTCAAATTCAACATAAGATTCTTGTCGTTGTTGTAATTGTCGTTTAACTGCATCACGGGTAGGTAAATATTTTATAATTGCTTCTAGTCGTTCTCGTGCTAATCTAGCTGAATGAGGTTCTCCGATGACAACCATATTAATAATATTTATACTGAATATTTAATTAGAGCAGCAGGCAGGGTGGCCGACAAAAATTGAGTGATCCGGCGAGTAAACTAAACGCATTATAACATAAAAAACAAAGAGTCAAAAATAAAATAACAAAAAATGAGCTAACATTATCCGTTTTGGTAATAATAAAAGTTAGGAGGTTCGGTTTAGCGTTATTGACATTATTTTTTCAGCCCCTGTAGGAACATTTATTTTTGTAAAATAAGGTCACGTACAAAGTGGTCTGTTCACCCTGCCTGCTGCTACTTGAGTGCGTAAGTTCAAAGCATAGTCTATAAGTTTCGAATGCGACACTGATTTGTTCGATCACTTACTTTAGTATCTGGAAATATATTTACATTAGACAGTTAGTAACATCTTGAATTACTAATTATTGCTTTGCTTTCAATTCTTGTTTCGTTTCAGCAGAATGTCATAATGCGACTTCAGAGCATGGAAGATTACCATGACTCTTGTTTTGTATATACTAGGTGTACATCGTCTATGACATGCAGGGTGTATCACACGTGGTCAGAGGAAGTCTGGGCTACACTGTTAGCTAGTTAGTCACATAATGAATTGCTAATCTATGCTTTTTTTTCCCCTTTTTGTGTCGTTTCAGGAGAAATGACTGCTAAATTCATGAAATGTACGTTCAAAGCAATAGTCCATACGGCATTGAAGGGAAGGACAGACTGAATAAATCAAGGAAGACACCCTATAGTTCGTTATTTGTGATACCGATTAATTGGGGAATGTTCCCCAATTTTAGGCAGCCCACTAGTTTTAAGTCCCCCTCCTTGTCCGAGCAGGGGCTTCAAATCAATAAGTCAGGGCTCATGGGGTTCATATGGGAGCCATTGGATGTAACACCTTATACCACGGCACTGTTACAGGCCATCCAGTCGTCACCGGTCGTACAGCTGTCACCGACCGTCCAACACGGGAGACCTTTTGAGAAGACGGACAGCCAGCTAGTTTGTCGCTTTCATTTTCGACTCATTTGGTTTGTGTTCCCCAATTTTAGGCAGCTCAGTGGGCGTAAGTTCCATCGCATGTCCGAGCATGGTCTTCAAGCTATGAGTCATGACGCATGGGGCTTGTACCGGATCCATTTGATACAATAGATAACATATTCCGCCTCCAAAATTCACGATGGAGACGGAGGGATCAATCCGCTTCTCCGTTCGAAAGGACAAGTATGCCGTCAGTCTCGATCAGACGGACGCATATTTTCAGGTCCCTATCCATCCTGTGTCCCATGAAAATTTCTCCGTTTTGCTTACCACGACATAGTTTTTCAGTTCAAAGTTCTACCCTTGGGCCTCAACATCAGCCCTTGGGCGTTTACCAAAGATTATGGATTGCGTCGTAACTTTGTTCTGATGGATGTCATCTACAACGACGGCAGCTTACCTGGACGACATTCTCCAGAAATACATGGATAATTCTATCTTACCCCAATACAGGAACAGTCTCCTTTCAGTTTTAGATCATCTAGGCTTTCTAGTGAACTGGGAAAAGTCCGACCTCTTTCCATCCCAGAATTTTGTCCACCTGGGTATGGAACTTTTAACCAACTGGAATCTTGTGTTAGCGTAATCAGAGCCGTCTAACTCGTCGCGCTCGTTTCCAACAGGATATGGATTTGAGCGAGAGAGGTATGTCACGTCCTCGGTTTATTCAATGTGGCAGCGGACTTGATGCTGCTAAGCCGTCTTTTTATGCAACCCTTACAGTGACATTTCGAGCATAATGGCTCCCCTGTTCCAGTTCTCTTGATTAACAGTCATGATCACGCCCGAGATGTGATTATTCCTGTGTCAGTAGCGCATCCCCAGTTGGCTGACCACGGGAATCCCGTTGGTGAAGCCCCAAACGGAAATAACGATATGTACCGCCAGAGCGCACGGTTGGGTGCCCACCTATGGCCAGATTTCATACCGTCAGCGGCACTTGGGAGCCAGGAAAACGGCCTCTACACATCAACATCCTAAAAATGAAGGCTGTCATCAACGCCTTTCACTTCTGAAAATATCGACTCTCAGACAAAATGGTCCTCATTTGGTTCGACAACTCTGGTGGTGGCCTATCTCTTCAAACAGGGAGAGGCACAAAATCACCCGACTCAAGTGTTCTGATTTGGCAGTTCCTACGTCGGTGCTACAATCTCCTTGTAAACGTACAAAACAGACACATTCCCTGCAGACTCAATGTCTTAGCCGACACTCTATCCCGGGGAGGTCAAGTCCTTCACACTGAATGGTTTCTCCATGAGCCCGAAGCATCAGATGATCTACCTTTTGGGGCAAGTTAGATTCGCCAGTTACCCACCTAATTCTCTCTAGTCCCATGCCCAGAAGTTTGGGCCGTGGATGCACTTTCAGTCAGTTGAGATTGGTCGTGGGCATTTGCCTACCCTCCCACGGTCCTGATACCAAACATAATCCAGAAGATATGGGGTCAGAATTTTGCAAAATGATTTTAATAGCCCGTCTCAGATGGAACAAGTCATGTGTCACCAATCTACTCAGTCTAGGGACAGATCGTCCCAGGAAGATTCCGGCAAACCCGAATCTTCTCAAGCAACCACAGTCACGGATGTTCCATTCCTGCCTGGACCGTTTTCTTCTCCACGTTTGGCTCTTATCAGGACATTTAATTTAAACCTTCGATTGTAGAGAGAATCTCGAGAGCAAGAAGGACATCCACTCTAAAGGCTTCCGAGGAAAAGTGGCGTTTTTTCAGTTACTGGTGTCATGCCAATAACATCGTCCCTCTGAGAGCCTCAGTCCCTCAACTGGCTGACTTTTTTTTATCTGGCTCTTTGAGGAGAAACAGTTAGCCCCATGTCTATAAAATGCTATCAGTTAGCCCCATCTCTACATTCCGGTATCATGGCAGCCAAGGAATGACCTATTGGATCTTTTAGGCCATTGTGGACTCAATCGACCAAAATCCATCACTCTGTTTCCCAGTGGAATCAGTCCTGGGTTTAACATGGCTCGATTTGAATCCATTCGAGCCTCTAGGACACACTCCGCTAAAGTTACTATCATGCAAGACATGTTTCCTGATAGCTTTAGCTTCCTCATGCAGGGTAAGTGATCTGCATGCCCTTTATGTCGCCCCGAACGCTCTTCAGCTCATATTGGAAAGTTCAATGGTTCTCTTGAAAGAACCAAACTTTGTAGCCAATAATAGGCTACCATCTGCCGGTAACCAAACAGTCTTCACTTGCTCGCTCTCCTCCATAGTTCGAGAACGGCAGCCATGAAAGATCCTGTTCGCGCTCTCAAGCACTGCTTGAAACGCACAGAGACAAGTCATGGTACGCGCAAAAGCCTCTTCCTTCCGGTGAGAGCCGGGACACAGAATATAACCCCTCAAGCCCTTGCTTCGTGGCTGAAGTGGGTTGTACGCTAGTAATACTCTGACGTCTCATCAGATCAGAGTCGCCTAAAAAGATTACAGCTCGAAAGCTTCGAGCCATCTCTGGGAGCCTCGCGTTCGAACGAAAAGTTTCGATCCGATATATAATTGAAACTGTTGCCTGGCATGCAGAGTCAATCTTCTCGAGTTTTTCTCTCAAATATTTAGCGTCGAATAGGAGATGGCCACCAGGCTGAACTAGTTCAATTCACACAGTCTGGCAGATTCCCCGTATTCGCCGGTGTAACTGGATGTAAGGGTCACAGGTCAAATGACCCTAGGCTGTGTTTCTTATGTAACTAGGAGAACGGGTTATCTTTCACAGGGACAGCCAACCATTATTCCCTAGAAATATACCCGATTTATACCCCATCCTGCTATCACTATTCTCATAACGTAGTGCGATTGGGGGAACGTATTCAAAGGAGAAAACAAAAGTTTTAGATAAATTATGTTTTTCCCGAGAATACTTACCCAATCACATTACTTATAAACACTCCCCACCACCCGCCATGCGAGAGCCCTCGTTGTATTTTGCTCAGCTAAACACTAGCGACACCTGGCGGTGGGAAGAGAAGGTAATGGGCAAGAGTTTTTACCCTTTGTCTATATGAGATAAACAAGAAAAGACAATTTTCACATCTTAGTAGGGCTGGATTCGCGAGGTAGCCTAATCAGTAGTTTCATTCAATCTGGCTCTCGCTTGGCGTATATCTTTCAGAGCTACGCGGGGTCTGGTTGAACGAAACTACCTATTTGGCTGCTAAAAACAGAATGAGCACACACATTATTAATCTTTTTATCGGATAAAGTGTTATTCTATGCACAAATCTGATAAAGTGTTCTATGTAAGAACCAAATAATTATCGGACTCAATGCACACATCCATTTACCCACTTTCCTTAAAAAATAGCTGTGCCCGTCTTGGTCATGTATTTTGGCCAAAAGACTTGCAATGAGCACAGCGGAAACTATACATTGTAAATTATTCTAATTATTCGTTTGCCACTAGAACAATCAATGCATTTAATTAATTTATGTTTAGTTTTCAAGACTCGCTGACTATTGAAAAAGTCCACGTCCTAAACATATAGCTGGAAGCTGCAATTACTCAATCGTAACATCAGAGATCACTATGGTTTGAATAGATGAACACCATGGTATGAAAACAGCTATACATGTTCTCTTGCGTACATTTATAGGGTTATTTCAATATTGTTTGAAAATTCTTTCAACTTTCTCCTTTTCTGGTGAAAGTTTTGATACTTTAAAAAATCGAATTGCTTCTTTAGTGGCAGTGGAATTAATATTTACCAATTTTTAATAGCAATATTGTAATATTGGTACTCCAATCAGTAAATTCATTACAGTATATAGTTTCTGATGTGCTCATTGGAAATCATCTTGCCAAAATATATATTGTACCATCTTTTAATTCTATTAGCACATATAAGATGTAAGATGTAATTTGGTTTGAATCCGCAAAACAAACCAACAAATAAGGTTTGCCTGGATAATTCACCCAATTATTGTTAACATTTGCAATAACTTAAGTAGTAATAAACGGCACAATTTGCCTTGCCCTCATATAAACTTCTCCGATTAGCATTGTCTCACTAATACTAGTCAAAGTAATCTTTTCATGACGCCGGTCTGTTGCGTGGCAGGTGTAAACTACCCAAATAAGAGTTTGGGCCTGTTTTGACTCACAAAAATGTTACCTTATATGGCTACTGTTGTCTCACTACGCAGAATACGTTTTATGACTAGCTAGTTGCACTAATACTAGTCATAAAACGTTTTCCATAGCTAGTTTTGCAGGGAGAGGTTCGATAGTTGTATATAGCGTGTTTCCCTACTGATTCCTAGTCGTAGAAAAACTTGTAATGACTAGCATCGACCCGCCCATACATCACCCACTGACAAATTCCAATGATCAGTATCTATCCTAGTACTGCAGAGAGGGTTCAATAGCCCTTAAAGGGGTGCTTTTCCTGCGGTTTCCTAGTCGTAGAAACGTTTCTGTAACTAGCATCGGTCTGTGAACATGCCACCACCCACATATAACTTTCTATGACTAGAATCAGTCTGTCGACATACCACCACCCACAGAGAACTTTATATGACTAGCATCAGTCTGTAGACATTTTACCACCCACAGATAACTTTCTATGACAAGCATCGGTCTGCCGACATACCACCACCCACAGATAACCTTTTATGACTAGCATTTATTCTGATCGTAGGAAACGTTTAATGACTATTATCAGATCGCCAATATACTACTACTAGATGATATTTTGCCTACCATGGTAGGCTACACACCTATTTGAGAAAAGTCAGTTTGCTGATTCGTCTATATACAGGACCATGTCCATCTCTTTTGACATTGTCAGACAACGTTTAGCAGTGGCGCTAGTCAGCCAGCATGAGACAACGCACCAGCATGGTTGAGTTAGTTAAGTCGAATCCCTGGAAGGAACCCCGCCCAATCGCCTCCCCCCAAACCAAATGGTAAAAACACATACGCACACAAACTGGGTATTGACATGAATTTGACAATGACAATAGCAATAGTTTATTGGTAAGCAGGCTAGGCGCAGACAATGAGCGAGCAGTGCGCCTGCACAGGGAGCCGTTTTCAGAGGGGCGCCAAATCAGATACGGGAACTAAACTGAAAGAAAACCTTTATTTTTTCTTCATGAGAAAACCTTTCTGTTTGGCCAAATATGCTATACTTTACATGTTTTCGAAGTTTGAATATTAATTGGGGGGGGGGGGGCAAACGTATTGTCGAACAGGGAGTCTTGTTGGTAATATAGGCTATATGCCAATAATATTACAATTACATACCAATATTGCAATAAGAGAGAGAGAGAGAGAGAGAGAGAGAGAGAGAGAGAGAGAGAGAGAGAGAGAGAGAGAGAGAGAGAGATTATAAATAAATTTAACACAGTCAGGTGAAAAGGAAACAAATATGAATTATCCAGCACTTAAAAGATACGTATGAAGAGGAAATACCATTACATAGATGTGATACTGCATATTGGTAGAAATAAATAATATAGTTACTGTAAATTTGATATCTTCTATGGAAGCTGCAAGACCTTGTGCAAGTTGAAATATGATGATCGGGTTTATAGACTTCATCAGAAAATTGTTGTGACTCTAGGTCTTAAACTACTTAACAGAAAGAAGCGAAACGTAAAGCTTAAAAATCATCGAAAAATTTCTCTAAGTTACAAAGAAAAATTTAAGAGACACAGTACTGTGAAGTCCAAAGTATAGATTATTATGAATGAATTCCAATATTCTTAAATGTCTTGATGTACCAATAGTCTTGAATATCCTGATATGCCAATAATGCAATCCAGAATGTTTTCGAATGAATTCACAAAAATCCCCAAATAGTGCATTAATCCAGTCAGTGCGCACTTAGTAATTTCTTCTATAATTATATTTGAACACATCTGTAAATGATTCCAAAGACTGATCTTACGTCAGGAACGAATAATTTGTTTACAGGAAATATTTCACTTGATGTACGACACAATAGTATTTTCTGGAAAAGTAATGGAAAATTCCACTAACTCTTAGGCAATGTTAGGCCTTGAACTCAAATTCTAATAAACATCTTGTTTATAACTTACACTCATGACAAAAGTTCTTCGCAAACTCTATCTACAACTCTCAGTCACGGACAAGAGCCACCCACACAAATCAAATACACATAATAGAATAAAATATTTTCTTCACATTTGCATTCCCCCTTACCCCAAAAAATTCCCGTACGAATTTATTTCTAAGTTTTTCGTAAAATGGGCATTTGTAAAACAAAGAGATATTCATCTTCGATTTGGTTTGTATCACATAGCATACATTTACGTTGTTTTGAAGGGATGCCATTATCACGTAGCTCGGTTGTAGCCAAAGTATGAGCAGAAAATCGGAGTATGGCTAATGCATTTTGTAGATGGGTAGGAAAATCAATAGTTATATAAAACTGAACGGAATAGTATAATAACGTTTATTATAGCGATATGCTTTGTGTGATTTATTTGCATCTAAGTTCGAATCCTGAGTTTAATTGTCCTTTAACTGTTTTCTGAAATTGAGCAAAAATAATTTTTCATCTCTTACATCCTGTATGTTACAAAGATAACCAAATCTATATCTGAATAGTATGCTTTTTAAATTTCGAAACCCATATGACTTTTCCCGTACGTCCATTATTATAACATTATCTTCGATATCCGTTATCAACAATTATGATCAAGTTAATCCATGCTTAATAAATTTACAATAATACATAAAACATTGAGCAATTTTCCACATTTTCCTCGTAATAAAAGGGTGTATGTATGTCTTGGAATGTTTAGAAATCTAGTACAGAACCTATCATGTACCTTTCATGTACCTATCATGTATCATGTACCTTTCAGTTATATGTTAATATTCACAAGCCACCAAATTTCAGCGACACAAAGCCAAGACAGGTGTGATCACTACATCAAATAATTTTAAAGCTTCACTGACAGAAAATTTGTCTAACTTGTTTTGACTGATACTTAATTTATGCAGAGACTTGTCAGCTTGAATTACAGGTTCTTGCCTTGCTTTCATCCAGATAAGATTAAGAGTGAAATATGATCCTATATAGGTATACCCAGAACGGTTTGGATTTGTTTACCCTTATAATACTACTTTTCGTTTCTTCTAAAAAAATCCACAGTTCTGACTATGCTAATTTTCATTTTATCTAAATGAACACACATTCCACCATTTTTACAAAATGTTTCCACAATATTAATGTCCTTGTGAAGAACCGACTGTATCAGCAAAATTTGTAACGTCATCAAAAGCCCAATTATATAAGATATTTCTTGTGTAATAAAGTACCATTTAGACACTTTTGTTAGAGGTCTGATACTAAATCATTCATTAATAGATTGAACAGAAGATAGGATAATACTCAGCCTTGTATGGTGCCAGCATTACAGGTGAATAATTCGGTATATTGCCATGTCATCTGTACACGAATGGAGACTTTTGTACATCGAGTCTAGAACTTTAAACAAACTTCCTCTGATACATTTGCTGACTAAGCAAGTTAGTTATATTACATAACCAACAGAGTCAAAGGCCTTGCAGCAGTCTACAAAAAAACATTAAACGACCTACCTTTTCAAACAGATATTTCTGAACCCTTGCTTGAGGCGAAAAAATATTTTCTGTTGCTTCAATTTTGTTATTAGGTCCGCACCACTGAATGAAGCATTCCTTTAAAATACTGATTAAAAGTTTAAGATATTAGTGAAAGAGATACCACTGTAATTCAAAGTCATCTGTAGTGCCTTTTTGTATGATGAAAAGATAATACTTTCCAGCTGGAAAGTGCTCGGTGTCAAACAAATTCGTTAAAGCTTTAAAGTTGTATTTTATTATCACTTCGGCTATTATTCCATCCGGTCCACCATATTTCCTGATTTTAGAGTTCGGATACTTTCCTGACCACCAACGTTAGAGATAGGACTTTTAAAATTATCATCTGAAGTTTCATTCATGCAATCAAACCTATGAATAATTTCTGAGTCACTATGTTACAGAACGATCTATGTACTCATGCCATTGATGACACGAGATCGTTCCGTTACAGCATCTTTTGCGCGCATGTGCTTGTTTGAACAGCTTCCAAAACTCTGAGACATTTTGACCTTGATTATATTAATTCTTTTTTCTTATGCTTATGTTACGACTCTATGATCTTAAAATAAAAAGAGGGAAAACCAACAAGTTTTTGTAAAATGGAAGATATAATTTATTACCCTTAAATACAAAGTGGAAAAGTAAAAATACCAGTATAGTGAATGAAATCCTAAACAATCCTAAATAGTTCTATCAGGTCTTAAAGTACAGAGTAATCTAAATTAGTTCCAGTGGTATTCCGAATGATATTCTCTAATGTACTGACGTACCATTAGTAATGACTGAATCACACTGATATACTCCCATAATGTCCTTAAATGAATTCGCAGTCATTCCGTATTAGTTATAAACGTGAATAGTTCCAGCACTTTGTAAATCCAATAGATGATTGAATTAAATAAATGAATCCCCTTAAATATCCTCCAAGACTGATAATAATACTAGGAATCTCTAATTCTTCAGCAAACATATCTTATATACAAAGCTCAGACATAATTTCAGAAACAAAAGAAAGACGAATATTCTTTTTAGAAGGATAAGATAGATGTTAGCCAATCAGAAATTATGGCAGACTGGCCTTTCAAAACATCATGTCCTAAAGTCATAATCAGGTGATATTTACTTCATTAGGAATACAACTCATCCTTGGAACTTTACGAATGAATTTATGCACTATACAATAATGACATCATCTAATAGTACACATCCATTCATAAAGAAAATTAGCATTTAAAATATTAACTAAATGACCCTGACAAATTATGATAACGGAAAAAATACATATAAGATAGACATACATTAAACTTATAATTCTCTTCTTTCATGAGTATCACGTTTTTTAACCGATTGCTACTCATTTTATACTTCGTCAGATCTGGAATGAAAATATTCAATCTAAATTTCTGGACAGAATATATTTTTGCCTTTTTAAGATATCACATTATCTTTTTCACCTAAAACCGTTTTTTGTCCCTATCTTTGTTACATTGTAGCAATATACATCGGGCTGACTTGTGATATATATCAAACAGACATTATGCAGCTCCATCGATCGCTAGGGATAAAGAATGATTAAAATTACATCTAAATTTAGAACGTTCACGTTGAACTGAATTAATAAATTCGTTATTCTTTTCATTCCATCTGTACTTATCAAAGCTTTGACTAGTATATATTTCTTCCTATATGTGCATGTTTCTAATGTTGACAAGTAGATAAGTGAACTCACATATGATTATGAAGTGTACTGATTGCCTCATATAATCAATTTCGAAATCTGAACAATATTTAATGAGGCAGGTTGAAACAATCATTTCGTCAACCGCGCTGGTCCCATCATTTCCGATACATGTGAAATTTCCCTCTTGATCTTGGTGCATTCTGTCAATTAAGATATGCATAGAGTCTGTTTTACATATATGAAACAGATACCGAATGCAGTACATAGTCTTTCGACTTCCTTTCAAACTTGACTGAATAGAAAACATTTTGTTCTTGCATAAAATCAGGAATGTTTCTAAACATTCATTAAGGTTACTTGTTCTACAGTTGAGGTTCCCTACCAGAAAAAGAGAAGCAATTATCGGAGACCATTGAGTAGAATGAAAATATAAGTTTCAATTTTTGTTACTTGATCTTAATGAAAACCTTCTACCCTTAACCATGACTTTGTCCTCATATCACGCACTCACGCCCACTCGTGAAAGTTGCCCACAAGCGTCCATGTAAGAGGAAAACCACGTGAGGTAGAAGACTTCAACCTAGATCAGTAACCGACAAAACCGCTATTATCATACTAATCAGTATACATTTCACAACGACCACAAGTTTCACAACAATGACCAATTTCCACGACAAGCCCATACGCAGCTGAATGCAAGTACGACACATGGCCACCGGTATGATTTGCATCAATACTCGCGTGACCACTATTTCAGAAACAATCTTTGAACATGTGTGTAGCCACATATATACAAATACATAAATGAAGATATACGCGAATATGCATTACTTGCTTCAAGGCCTGCATGGCAGTTTAAGCGACCAGTTACTATATAATCGGTACGCTGACCAGGCAAAATAATAATCGGTACACCAACTGGCTTGTGGGTTGCCTTATTTCATAAGTTCTTCCTCGATTTCTTCCTCAGTGGCTATTGGTAATGCATAATTCAATTGGGGATGGTACTCTGATTGTTAAGAAATGGCTAAAAAGTAAGGTAATAGTCCATTTCTTTCAGTATACTATTCTGCAAAATTTAGCAGTAGTGTTTGAAAGAATAAATTATAATTATAAAGCCGATACCTTTTTATCCACAGACTTTGATACAATGTGCACCAATATGTAATCTGTACGTAGTGAAAATGAAATTCCACTGACACTTATGAATAATACATGAAGTGGCAAGCAGGAGTGAATTTTGTATAAAACTTGCGGAAACTGAACATGAGCTGTTGTTCTGTACATTCTGTTTGCAAATAAAATGGATTCTAGTCCGTCCTTAACAACCTTCACAGAAGTTCTTAAAAAAGGTACGAAGGCCGGTAGCGGCCATAAAGTAGCATTTTATAATAAAGACAATATCATAAGTATCCATGTATTTTGGTAATAATAATAATGACATATTTTAGTCTCAAATATTAGGATGATTTAAGCAATGAGCAGCCTGGAACAGTCTGGAATATTTTCATATTATCTGCTCACATTTTGTACATCTATATATTCTACCACAATTGGAAAATCGGTTTTTCAAACTTAATTGATTAATGACTCTAGAATTAATATCCGTAACCACTTTGTTGGTATCCTAGTAATGGGTCCAAGGTAACATGTACAAAATTAAAGACTCTGGTCTAATATTTCCCCTTGATGTAGATCACCAGCCATATTAAGCTGCCTTTTTGTATCCTGTTTTTCAAAGTACCCGATGCCTTTGCAAATCATTACACTGTACAACGATAAAAACTGTGTACTAATATCACTCACCAGAAGAAACAAAAATAACTATTTGTCGCAAATACAGTAAAATGTCTTTAAATCACGACTAGTATGTATATACCTGTTTGTACAAATAGTGAAAACTCGTTCCTTACCGCAGAATCCACTGAAGAAAACCACATGGATATATCCATACATAAATGTCATATTCATCATCACTAAGCATGTTGCGCTATACTTAGTTTAACATTCACAATTAGTGACAATCGTAACATCCAAGAAAACTAAACGAAGTATCATCTTCTAAAGTATATAACTGCTCATATATTATACCTGATCAGTTTGCAATTTTGTTAAAAAATTGTCTTGATTTGAATCACACTCAAATGAAATGCCTTCTCACACAATAGCAGACACGTGCAGCACATTTACAATAAATTTCATACTTACAAGTAAATTCAATATATATCCCATTTATACATACATATAAGGTTTATTGAGGAAAATTAGCGAATGCTAGTAATTTTAATTATCTTTAGATGGATTTTAAGAACGAAGGATTGATGATACCTGAAGATATAATCTTTGGCGGATTAACATTTAGAGAACTACTTGTTGTGAAAGATGAGATGAAAAGAAGTAAAATATAAACAAGAATATAGGTCATTTTAAAGTATATATTTCAGGAATGTTTCGGAATTATCTTCGCAGTTATCAGTTCCGACCGCACCTGTACTTTCAATATGGAAAATTTGATAAACATTTGGTTACATGTATGCATATATGACTGTCAGTCAAAAAATCAGGCTGACTAGACGAAAACGATTTGGCAGCCTCATTATACGTCATAGTGGTGTTTACCATAAGTATTGTACGCAAGACCCAGTGTGTATGAAAATGTAACACTCGTTGCATCGTGTTTAGTCTACATGGAACAAGGTAATCATAATGCAATTGTTCAATATTATCTGAATACCGTATTATATTGAGCGTAAAATGCAACATCAAAGTGCATATTTAAACATATATAAATATATTGTTAACAAAACAGATTGTCCTTGAACATTTAAATGGCATTTTCTTAAGATAGTAATTTATAACGTTTCACTTATTACGCACTATACATGTTATTTGGCTATTCCATGCCCACCCACTCTGTTAAGCCTATTCATATTACCATAGTCCTTAACTTCACCTAAAAACCATTCTGTCAACCGTTTGCCTCCTTTTGGCCATCATTGTTAAATAATTTTACTGTATAATGTTTGCAGTTAAACGTCCGACTACTGCTGAAACCATCGCAAGTGTTGTCAACTTATGTAATGGCATCGGAATATCTTCGTCGCTTTCAGCTATTTTTCCATCCAGCGATGTTTTTTTTTTTTTTTCTTACATATCATTGAATACAAACATCGTTATCTGGTGATAATCAGTAGTGGGCTGTAGATCTCTCTTTTCAATATCAGATGTTTTAATGGACTTAATACTATCAAATATAGGCTGTAGATCTTTCTGGTTGGTATGCCAGATATTCTTGCAGCTGGGCAATATTCGTATTTTATATCATCTGGTCAAACTGATTACATAGGTGTCTTGGATTTTTTTACAAGAATGTAACCATGTAGGCGTTGTATTTTCGCAATAGTTTGCGGCGTCAGATCTACTTGTTTTCTTGGCATTTATATACTATTTATGTTTAATAAACAAATTACTCGACTTAAAGTGTATGTAAATCCAATATAAACGGTTCGGTATATGTGCTCGGAGTTGCCGGTGGTTTTCAAGTTCCGCCAACTCGGTGTGAAATTCAGCAATGGTAATCATTTTATCCTCAATGGCCATAGAGTACAGCTTGGTAAATGAGTATGCTTTGTGCTGCCGCGAGAAGTTCTGAATAGAAACCTATTCTTCATTACTCGGAATCAATGACAGAATAGGCTTTGCATTTTTACTACCGATTCTCAGGCATGCGCAGAGACTCTACACCATCGCAATGTTATTGGTACGTGTTGAGAAATTTCTTAACAACTTCCTCAGTAGGTTTATAATTAATGATATGTATCAATCTGTTTGACAGACAACTCATTGCAAAATGGATTTGAATAGGATGAGCAAGAAAAGTACAGTAGTACAAGTTGCGCTTAATTTAGTTGAGTAAAACTCATAGAGCATGACCTATTGACGTGGGCGTTTTTCTAGAGGGGGTCAATTTTCATATTTTTGTATTATATTTCCGTCATTGTGCGAGTCAAATCGGTAAATAACCTATGCAAAGAAACAATGTGGAGTATCCAGCAAAATGTGGAAATCTGACTCATTTACTACGACAGTTATATTTTCAGAATTGTTTGGAATATACTGGAACAGAGTCGAGTACATTATTGCTTTCAGTTTTTATGAGTGAGCAAGGATGCTTCTTTAATCCTAAAGCTACCTTCATTTGGATTTTGTGGGGAGGTAAATTCAGCCTTAACAAATATTATAAATCTATCAAGAGCTGCTAAAAGAATTGAAAGAAATAAAAGAAATAAAATAAATAAAGTCCCTAACATCATCGGCAGCCTTTTTCATGAATGTTTTTGTCCCAGTAATTTTTCCCAATTAAAATGTGATAAATGTGTTCCTGCTGGAAACCAGCAGAGGTGCAAGCCTGACAACTGCTCAACCGATAACCTTCGCATTGAATGAATAGATAAAAGATAAAGTATCATGCAGTTTATGTACTGTAAAGCATTCCATGTTTTACAATGTTAGTTTCCATATACTTTATACTGGAAATTTCTTCATGATTTGATTTTCTCTATTTTTCTGACTTGCTAAAATATCGCGAATGTAACAAAATATTTATTATGTAGCGAAGAAACAAGCAGTTGCAAGAAATTAGCAGCTAAGAATTGTCTATGCATACTGCGTAAAGACCTAGGCTAACATTGCTAATGGCGGCATTTATTCCACAAAAATAAACTAAAGGTATGAAAGGCTTTAAAGACCAAAGTGTTGCAATGCTACTAGCACTAGGAGACAAAGCAGCAAATGGTGGTGTAATTAATAAAAAGTGATCTAAGCAAACAAGCTAATGTGATTTTAGGAAGATGACTACTGTTCTCATAGTTCAGTTTTATATTTTTCTAAGCCTTTTATGTTTGGCAAATCTTGAAGAAATATTTAAACTACAATGAAAAATATTGTCTGAAGTTTTAAATTACTTATTGGTTACTATTGAACTTCCTTAGAATGCACTAAGAAACTCGCTTTGATTGTTTCTTTAAAAAGATACATTTAACTCCCCCATTACATCTTTAAGTATACAAGTATGTCGAGATACAAGCTATCTTAAAACCGTATTATTATGAGGAACGCCCACGATGGAAATAAGAGATTTATACAAAATGTAGACATGGATAGTCATGTCGAGATGTCATTGAACCTCATGAACATTTCCAGGACGCTAGAATACGTACATTGTCAAGTTTATAACATTTTTTTAAAAATTGAGTGCTAAGTTTCTGATAGCATTGTTCTATGTAAACTCTTTGTTGATAATGCTTCACATTTGTTTCCTTTTAATACTTTTCAACACCTTTAATAGTTCCGTTATATTAAATACGTTTTCTTACTTGTTCTCAGATACTCAGATAAAATGGATCTCATTTCCAAGCTACAGAGCGTGACGTACTATGGTGCGAACACGGCAACGTATAATGGACTACTGTATGCATAGTACTATCAGCTTTCTTCTCAGCATGGCGCGAGAACTAACATAGCTCATATTGCTATAGTCATGACGGACAGCCAGTCCAATGACCTAACTAAGACGATAACCGAAGCGCACCTACTGCAGCAATCCGGAGTCAAGGTTCGTAATGTTGGAATCGGTAGTGATATCAACCAGTATGAACTTGGGAATATCGCGTCTAGACGTAATGACGTCCAAACCGTGGAGAGCATTGATATTCTACATACCTTACAAGCAGACCTGAAGGAATCCGCTTGTGGAATTATGTTAACACACTTTTAAATGATCACGTCTGACTATTTCCCAAGAGGGATTAAACTTTGTGTGTATGAAACCACACCTGATGACCATGTTTAAGGCATTACCAATGCACATAGAAAATTCTTGCCGCTAGAAATATAATGTGTGTGTGTGTGTGTGTGTGTGTGTGTGTGTGTGTGTGTGGTTTACAAAGACTTTTAAAGTAACTAGTATTACTTTATGCCCTATTAAACAGTTGAAAAGGAAAATCAAAATTGATTCCTTGGACAATGGCATTTTTAAATTTCCCAAGTGTTTTTCATTTAGGTGAAATATCTTTGGATCGGTAGCTTTTCTTGTCCATTTCACATCACTGCAACGCTTGAATAAGGTATTACCCTTAAATTGGCACAAGATTGTGAACTCATTCCATTTTTATACTAATTTAATATTACAACTGCTACATTTTTTCTTCATGGAGACTTGAATGAACAGGTTGTTTTGGATGTATCTATCATGCTGCAATATTGTGGATAGTTTGAATAACTTTATAGAGTCACTAATCGTGAATTTTAAAAGAAAAGTGTCATCTTCATCTGCAACATAATTTACATTTAAGTATATTATTAATAAGTGTCTTACTGGTGAGTACATGACTGGCATGTCCATAACAAGTCAGTTTATGAGAAATAAGTATATGACTGTAATTACATGACTAATAAGTGTATGGTTAATAAGTATATGACTAGTAAGTGCATGAATAGCAACGTTATGTCTTGTAAGTACATGGTAGTAACTTTATGATGATTAAGTAAATGATTAGTAATTTTATGACCTGTAAGTATAATACTAGAAAGTGTATGACTAGTATGTGTACGACTAGTAAGTACATGACTAGCAAGTGAATGACTAGTAGTGTATGACTAGTAAGTGTATGACTAGGAAGGGTATGACTAGTAAGTACATGACTAGCAAGTGCATGACCAGTAAGTGTTTCACTAGCAAGTGTTTGACTAGTAACTGTATGACTAGCAAGTACATTACTAGTAAGTCATGACTAGTAAGTACATGACTAATAAGTATAAAACTAGTAAGTACATGACTAATAAGTGTATTACTAGTAAGATAAAACTAGTAAGTATATGACTAGTAAGTACATGACTAGCAAGCATATGACTGCTAAGTATGTCTAGTATATGGGAGGTATATGATTAGTAAGAACGTTACTAGTGAGTACATTATGTGTAAGTATATAACTACTATGTTTATGGATTATAATTATAGTTGAATGACTAGTAAGTGTATGACTAGTAAGTACATGACTAGTAGGTGTATGAACAGTAAGTGAATTACTAGTAAGTATATGACAAGTAAGTGTATGGCTAGTACGTACATGACTATAGTAAAAATAACTCAGGTCATGTATGCATTCAACACCGATTATTGCAGCAGTTGGTGTCAGTTTTAGAATTTCATTTTACGTACCTTTAAATGACAGTTATTCACATCCTCATACAGCCATATTCTTTGAACAGGTTATTATTTGAACGGTCCGAGAAGTATATATAGCCAAATTAATGTTAAAGTACATTAACAATTTTTGGATGACATAGACCTAAAAGTGTGATGCAGTACAATCCGGGTTGAATATCGCTCTCTTTGATGTCACATTGAAAGCTATGCATGTTGATAAACAAATTCGTACTACCCTATATTCGGAAGATTACACTCGACGTGCTATTGACCCATTTTAGTAACTGGCCACCATTGTGCAATTCCATATTGATCGATAATTTTCGTCTGGAAGTTTCCTGATGGCTAAAGTGCTGAGCATACAATAATCAGGACTGAATAGACTTTGGTTTAACATGCTTAGTATTAAATTTTAAAACAACAATTTATATTTAATTTAAGATTAGTAAATGCGCATAAAAGAACTGAATGACTTTTATTAAAAAGTACATGACTAGTAGGCCTAAGTGTGCGACTAGAAAGTATATGACTAATCGGTGTGTGACTAGCAATTGGATGACAGCAAAAGCACATAATTACATGACTAGTCAGTGTGTGACTAGTAATTGTATGGCTAGTAAGTATACAACTAGTAAATGTATGTCTAGCAAGTACGTAACTAGCAATTGTATGACTAGTAATTATATGACTAGTAAGTATATGACTAGTAAGTGTATGGTTAGTAAGTGTATGACTAGTAAGTGTATGGCTAGTAAGTGTATGGCTACAAAGTACATGACTAGTAAGTATATAACTAGTAAGTGTATGATTAGTAAGCATATGACTAGAAAGTACATAACTAACAATTGTATGACTAGTAAGTATATGACTAGTAAGTATATAACTAGTAAGTGTATGGCTAGAAAGTACACGACTAGTAAGTATATAACTAGTAAGTGTGTATATATATATATATATATATATATATATATATATATATATATATATATATATATATGTGTGTGTGTGTGTGTGTGTGTGTGTGTGTGTGTGTGTGTTTTCTATATTTATAATTCACTTAAGCATTAAATATGTTTACCGAGATAATCAAAAGATCTTAGTTTACAGTTTAGAGTGATGACCTTTGTAAGATATAATTTTAAAGTCATTATGTCCATTTGATAGATATTTGTATTTGTTTAATTAATGAGATATAATATAAGTATATTCCTTTTATCGTGTTAAAGGTGGTATATTTTTAAAGGACAGTTTAATAATGTATGCTACAGGTATTGTATGAGAAATCCTGTCCAGGTCAACTTTCATAAATTAAAGGTCATATTATGAATTATCTAGTTTTGAAAAAATTTAAATTTCTGAATATTCAAAATTAAACTTTTCACATTGTAACTGTGCTGTTTTTATTGTGTTTAGTTTTTACAAAAACTTTAGTTTTACGTAGATTGAAAAAACCCTGTTTGCGGGATTTAAAAATAATGGAAAGGAAAGTCATAAACGTTCAAAGGATCGCTGTTCTCACTAATGTCTGAAATAGTTTGGCTTTCTAGCGATTAATAAAAGAAATAGTAACTACAATTTATTTATTTACTTTCAAGGTATGTCGTCTAGGTAATTATCTCAAATCAAACAGATCAGCTTTGTAATTAGAAAGATTATTGTAAATGTACATGCACATTGGATGAGATTTTGGCATTGTATCTGTTCATTGAGGCATGATTGTTCTGAATACTTTATTTGATAGATCTATATGGATATGTCTAACACCAGATATGAAAAACAGGCAAGCTCCAGTAAGTATGGTACAAAATTATAAAAGCAACATGTCGGATATTCTTGGTTAATAATGCTACATATCCATTCAACCACTACTCAGATTTGCTGATTTACTAGAAAATGGACCGACGGTAACATTCTTATCAGAACCCCTCCCCACAAAAACCTTAAAGACAATTCTTTTCTGTAACCATTTGCCTTACTTCTGCTTTCCGCGCAAGCGCACCTTAGCATCATTATAATGTGTGTGCGTCTGCTTTTCTATGGAATTTTAATGTTGTTCAGAATGTGGAAACATGCCTGCGGACATTGTGTTTGTCCTCGACTCCTCAGGGAGTGAAGGTGCAACCAATTTCAAAAAGCAGTTAGATTTCGTACGGGACTTTGCCTACAGTTCCAGATCGGTCCGCAGAAAGTGCAGATCAGTGTGGTAACGTTCGGCACTCATGCTAAGGAGGATTTTACTCTTAATGTATACCACGATGAAGCCACCCTCTTGGCCGCCATATCTCGCATAGCCTATCATGGCGGAAAAAACAAACAGAAGAGGCACTAGCGTACGTACTTCAGAATAGTTTTCTACCATCCCACGGAGGTAGAGATAACGCAACGGATATTGTTATCGTCATCACTAACGGACAGTCTATAGACCTAGCCAATACTAAGGTGCAGGCAGAGCTACTCAAGAATAGAAATAACACGAAGGTTTTTGCCATCCGTATTGGGTCTGGCATAGACCATAGTGAGCTGGAAACCATAGCAACGGATCATGCTCATGCTAGAGCAATTGCTGACTTTAATACATTACAGCAAATTAAATCTGAGCTCACCTATGCAGCGTGTCAAAGTAAGTAAGTTTTTAGTATTTACTTAATACACCTTAACTATGTATGTAAGCATCTTACGTTTCCTTTTGATTTTAGAAATATTAGAGATAACCTATTTGCTATGAGGGACGAAAACTGAGAATGGCTCAAAATGTTCATATGATTCATACCCAAAGTTGGCGTCTCAAATCATCTTTAGCATACAGGTAATGACCTCTTCGTGAAACATTCTTAAAGCTTTAAACCTAACAAGAAGGCAATTGTTGCATTGCTCCAGACCATGTGACTTTGACTCCAAGGTTAACAAGTAGGCACCTGCATTGCAGAATGAACTGTTTGTATAATAATGAGACATCCCAAGTATGAACTGAATCCATCAAATGGTTTAAGAAATATAGCCAATTTAAAGGTTTAACCAAAACCTTTATGCAGATGTTCTTAAGGTTACGTTGACCCCAAGGTAAAGGAGCAAGTGAGCGTCACTAAATTGTCTTACATTTTCAACAATTCATTCTACATATGAAAGATTCCATCAAAGAGTACAAGAAACACTAGTTAATTAATGACGTTAACCTAAACCCTTACGCGAATCTTCTGTGACTGTGCTCTTGACCTGAAGGTCAATTCAGCAAGTGATAACTTTGCATAATAAATTGCATTTGCATCATAATAAATCGTTTATATATGAACAGAATCGTGTGATGGGCTTAGGGAACACGGATAATTAAAAAACCTTTGATCAAACGTTTAACGTACGTGTATGTTCCACGACTGTTAAAAGAGCGTTTAAGTCTCCGCAGGATGGATCGTCTTTGCTTTATAATAATTAAAGTATGAATTGAATCATAGAGTTGCGTAAGAAACATGAGCAGATATATAAAAATTAAGCAAAACTTTAATAAAAATGTTTACTCCGTAGCTATCGTCCGAAACGTGACTGCTATGCCACGTTTTCCCCTAATGTGGGCTGACAAATATTGAGGTAAAACATAGCTTACATTTCTGCTGTATTACTAAACAACATGCTGATTGCTTGGATCACATATTACGCTGTGATGTAAACCGACTAGAAAAAGCGCGGCATCAAGAATCATGGTCCAAATTAAAAATTTGTGTTTTTTATTTCTAAAAACCGACTACTTACATTTAGTCATTATGGAACGGCTCAAAAACGTACAAAGGCTACTGTTACGACTGTACGGTCTTAAACAAAGTAACAGAAAAAAGAAACAAAAGCCAACAAGCTTTGCAAAATTCAGCAAATAATTTATTTCCCTAAAATACAATATGAAAACTTATGAAGAACTTACAGTATTATGAATTAAATCCTAAATTGTCATATAAGTTCTACCACAAGTCCAAAAGTATTGAGTATTCCAAATGAGTTCCAGTGATGTTTCTAACAAATTCCAATCCTGAATGCGATGTGCCAATGGTCTCGAATTTGTTAATGTGCTAACAGTCTTGATGTTTCACAATGATATAATCTAGAATGTCTTTAAATGAATTCACACTCATCACAAAATAGTGATTTTATCATAGGGTCTATGAGTACTTTGTAATTCTAATAAATAATGTAAATAAATAAATCGTCTCAAATTATATCTCAATACAGCTAAAGTTGATTCAACTAAAACTGATTTTTAAGATCATCTTCATCATCACCGTCAGTCCCGTGGTCTGGTAGACCGTTGGGGCACCACACAAGACCGAACAATCAGCTTCCTCCATTCCTCTCGATTTTTCGTCTTTCTCATTGAGTCGCTCAATGTCAAGCCTGTCTACTCTCGAATGTTGTCTTCCCACCTCTTTCTCTGCCTGCCTCTCTTTCTTCTCACTTGTACAGTGCCTTGCAGGATTGTCTTGGCAAGTCCTGATGATCGTGAGACATGCCCATACCACTGCAGTTTACGTTTTTTCATTGTGCTCAGGAGGTCTTCGTGAGGCCCAATGGCTTGTCTGATCCTTTGCCGTATTTCTTCATTGGTGACACGGTCTTTGTATAAGACGCCGAGAATCTTTCGGAAGCATCTAATCTTTGTGGCTTGTATCCTTTTCTCTAAGTCAGCTGTTATGGTCCATGATTCACAGGCATAGAGAAATATGGAGATAACCAGTGAGTGCATCAGTCTGACCTTTGAACTGAGTGCGATGTTCTTGTCGTTCCAGATGGGCTTCAGTGTTGTCATCGCTGCTGTTGTCTGCGCAATCCTGGAGAGTACTTCAGGCTTTGATTCTTCATCTGTTACAATTCCCCCCAAATACTTGAAGCTGTGGACTGTTTCTAGCTTCGTACCTTGGACCCTGATATCAGTTCTGATGCCCTTGGTGTTGTTGGTCATCAGTTTGGTCTTCTCTGCACTGATTTCCATGCCGTAGGCTGCGGAGGTTTTGTCGAGGCTCTCTACTAAGCTAGCTATTTCTTGTTCATTTCCTGCTAGTCCATCAACGTAGTCAGCAAAACGTAAGTTGGTGACTGTTCTGCCTCCGATGCTGACTGTCCCTTCATCATTTTCAAGCGCGTCAGCCATGATTCTCTCCAGAAAGATGTTGAATAGTGTGGGAGAGAGCAGACAACCTTGTCTGAACCAGTCCCCTATGCAGCCGTTGAAGTATACTGCACTGGTGGCCTTGTCATACAGGTGCTCTATTACTGTGATGAGGTTGGCATTGATGTTGTACAGTCTCATGGTCGCCCACAAGGCTGCATGCCATACCCTGTCAAATGCCTTCTTGAAATCCACGAAGACGTGGTACAGTGGGCAGTGGGCAAGTCCTCCAGACTTGCACGGGAAGGTAGACGCTCCCGCCCCACACCAGTCTTCCAGCTATGGATAAATAGTGTGATGTTAACATGGCATCACTGGACGGAAGAACTTCAGAGACAAAGTCAATGGCCAAGCAGAAGGGCTGCCAACAGCTCAACGGCTACATGTTCGTGACCAAAGCGAGCCACCTAGTTGGAGGAAATCGGCTGCAGTCAGGCCTGGAGAAGGTTGGGCTCCGCCAGGCGTCAGCTGCCCAGGACACACCACTTGAAAAATTACAATCACTACTCATCCCATACCGGCTCGGTCGTCGCCCGGGTCAACAAGGGCCGCGCCTTCCGTCATGCACCAGGGCAGAGGTAGAAAGTATGCGACTGGTGCTCAGAGCAGCAAGATTCGTGTCAGGAACAACATCACCATTGGCACCTGGAATGTAAGAACACTGAGAGCAGCAGGAAAGCTAGAGGAGCTTACATATGAAATGATCAGATACCGCTGGAACATCCTAGGACTCTGTGAGTTAAGATGGAAGAATATTGGAGAAACAACTACTTTGGAAGGCCACAAACTGTACTTCAGTGGCAGAGAGGACAAACATGAGCAGGGAGTTGGGTTCCTTGTCCACAAGGACAGCGTGAGTACTGTCATGGGCTGTCGGCCAGTCTCCAGCCGGCTTATCACCATCCGCCTCAGGGCAACTCCGTTCAACATCACCATCATACAGGCATAAGCCACAACATCAGACTATCATGACGCAGATGTGGAAGACTTCTATGACCAGCTACAAGAAGTTGTGGATAAAACACCGAAGAAAGACATTCTGGTTGTGCAAGGCGATTGGGATGCCAAGATAGGTGAGGACGCTTGCATGAACTGGAAAGTAACATGTGGGCATTGCTGCAATGCACAGACCAACGAGAGAGGCCTGAGGCTCCTGGAATTCGCTAGTTACAACGACCTTATGCTGGCAAACACCTTCGGCCAACACAAAGTATCCAGATGATGGACATGGCACAGTCCAAGCGGAGACCATCACAGTCAGATCGAATACATCATGGTAAAGAGGCGCATACAGTCAAGTGTAAACATCGCCAAGACTCGAAGCTTTCCCGGAGCGTACATTGGAAGTGACCATGATCTGGTGATGATGACCTTCAGGCTACATCTAAAGAAGGTCAAGAAAGATAACCAAACAAGAATAAAGTTCGATCTCAAGAAACTGAAGGATCCAGAAGTAGCAGAAGCCTTCCAAGCAAAGACTGGTAGGAAATTTGCACCGCTCACCATCCTCGACGCTGATGATACAGACATGGACACGTTGATCACCACCTTTAATACAGCAACAACCGAAACAGCCAGCGAGATCCTTGGTAGACATCGCCCAGTAAAGAAGCCCTGGGTCACAGCTGAGGTCCTGAACCTGTGTGACAAGAGGAGTGAGCTGAAGAAGAAGAAGAATGATACAGAAGGGGCAGAGCAGTATAAGGCAGTCAACCGGGAAGTCAAGAAAAGAATGAAAAAAGCAAAAGAGAACTGGATAGAAGAACAGTCCAAAGACATTGAGGGAAACTTGAAAAGGAACAACAGCAAGAAAGCGTACCAGCTGGTCAAAGATCTAACAAACACAAAACAACGGCGAGTTACCTCCTTACAGGACAAAGCCGGAAACTGCCTCACAGAAGAAAAAGACATTCTGAAAAGATGGAAAGAGTACTGCGCAGAACTTTACAACCACCAACCCATAATAGATCCAGAAGTACTGAACGTCCCTCCAGCAACTAACAACGACAACCGCCCTATCCTACGAGATGAAGTAGAAGCAGCAGTGAGATCGTTGAAAAAGAGGAAGTATGCAGGAGTGGACAACATCCCAGCAGAACTGGTCCAAGCAGGGGGAGAAGCAATGATTAGCGCCCTCACAAACATATGCAACAAGATCTGGCTAACAGGAGAATGGCCATCGCCGTGGACACAATCACTGATCATCACTCTCCCCAAGAAAGGCAATTTACAACAGTGTCAAAACCACCGTACAATCAGTCTTATAAGCCATCCAAGCAAAGTCATGTTGAGGATACTGCTAAACAGACTAAAGCCACAGGCTGAAACGATCATTGCCGAGGAGCAGGCAGGTTTCAGAGCAGAGCGCAGCACAACAGAGCAGATCTTCAACCTCAGGATATTGTGTGAGAAGTACCTCCAACACAAGCAAGATCTGATTTTTAAGATAGGAAAGAATAATTTCTTGACAAACAACCTTTATGTACAAATATTCTAGAACAATAACAGAACAAAAATGAGGTCATACGTTTCCAAAACATTCTAACTTGAAAATAAGGTCAAGTCCTTCACTGAGTTTTTATCATCCAACTAATCAGAAAGACCATAGAATGTCCAGTAAACATGTTTACTAAGCACAATGACATTGTTTTAATGTACAAAGACACCCTCATGATCAAATATAGCTATTTAAAATTTTAAAATGTTGTTTACTAAATGCTCCTTAAAATTTATAATCATAAAAATTAACACCTGATATGGGCATATATAACACTACTCTCCTCCAAAATTCTAGAGCTTTACAATGGCAGTACTCCAATGACCATTGAGATTATAACGTTTTACGTTAACAAATGTCTGTGAAGAACTTTATTACTACACACTACACGTAAGACTTCGATTAGATTATATTAGATTCACTTGAGGAAGTCAACACAACCAACAATGAAAACAGTCAAGTCTTTGGAACTATCTTGTTAAGGCTCTTAACATCCATATATGTTCGCTAAGTTTGTCTGCGTCGGAGATAATATACAAAATCGTACAGTGAAATGCCAGATAGCAGACGTGTTGACTTAGCAATAGTGGTGCGGATGGAAGCTGGGTTTTTCAGTGATGATTACACATTGAGAAGAGGATGTTACATGACATAGAGTCATCCTTTTTACCAAGAAGTCACTGTGACATAGTAGGTAGTTAAAGTTCTAGTCACTAAAAACAAACGTTCTTCCATATGGTTCTTTAGGATTATGTACCAGAAAAAACAATATTTAAATGTTTAAAATTTTAACAGCAAAAAATGTACTATAAGGCCTAGACAACTTTTGATTTTGAATCAGAAACTTTTGAAGAATAGCTGTCGGCAATGGCGATCAGTGACTGAAAGCACTTTCTTTGCGAGAATCACTAAGGATTGGGATAGCTCTTATGAGGCAAATGTGTCAGTGGATACAATTGACAACTTCAAAGTTATAACCATTCTCTCTCTCTCTCTCTCTCTCTCTCTCTCTCTCTCTCTCTCTCTCTCTCTCTCTCTCTCTCTGTATTTATTGTACCAACAAGGGAAAAGAAATAGCTGAAACACATTTGCATATTAGAAGGCTCGTCCCTAATCCAACATATAGTAATGAAGAGATAGCCTTGTCCAATTTATAAATGATCGGCTGTGTGCTCTAAACAGGTCTCTAACCGTACGCCCACCATACCCCCAATCACGTTCCAAAGGGAGGTTCTGCGACAGCAACTGTGCATTCGATGACAAAGATTTTTAGATACAGGAACTTTATTTGTTGATGCAAAAGGGTTTTGTTTTCCGGTGTAATACCCGTACAACACTTTTCGCGTTGCAGCATGCATCTCTACCCAAAAGGCGGACATAGTCTTCCTATTGGACGCCTCCTCCAGTAAGGGTGCTTCCAATTTCCAAAGCAGCTGGACTTTGTGTCCAGAGTCGTAAATGACTTTAGCATCAAGAGTGATCGAGTCCAAGTCAGCATGGTGACCTTATCAACCTATCCGCGAAACGAATTTTACCTGAATTCATACCAAAGCAAGGTCCAACTCAGATTCAGAGAGTTACCTACATGCAGGGTAGTACTAATACCGATCAAGCTCTGGAGTTCGTGGGCCAAACCAGTTTTGCGGCTAATCATGGAGCACGTGATGACTCCCCCAATTACCTGATTGTGCTGACAGATGGCGCTTCAGCAAATTCTAACAACACACTGATTTCGGCACAGCATCTGAAAACTCAGGGGATACATATCATCTCCACTGGAGTCGGAAGTCAAGTCAACAAGGACGAAATAAAAGGTGCGTGGATGCAATTTTCTTATTTTGTAAGGAATAAAGAGTATATCTGACATCTACGTTTGGCCCGTTTCTCCAGCTTTCCTCTCCTAAATGTTTCTTTATATAATTGTGGTAGTTGCTAATGTCCAAAGATTTAGTGGTAGAATTATGCATTGATACGAAATGTGTATGGCTTGAAATTAAAACGTATGATTCTCTCCATATCTTTGATGTTATACTTTAGTTTAAATAGTAATTGCAAAATAACACTTTTTACTCAGTCTCCATCTGTCTACAATGGCTGTCATTAATACCCGCAACTCAGTCTCCATCTGTCTGTCATGACTGTTATTAACACCAGCAACTCAATCTCCATCTGTCTACAATGGCTGTCATTAACACTAGCAACTCAATCTCCATCTGTCTATAATGGCTGTAATTAACACTTGCAACTCATTTTCATTAACAAATAGTCCAAATCATGTCATTTCATCGACTAACTTTATGATTTATTTAGTATTGTTTACTATACTCCGTAGTTTTAATCGATTTCATCAACTAGTCAAATGATGGAGCAAGTTTCTCCAAAGACATTTTATGAGCATTAGTACATATTTTGGGAATAAGCGCACACAAGACTCTCTGGTCAATTTTCATTAGATAACAAACTTCATCTTCTGTCTTTCATTTCGTGCTATTGTTTTTAAAATTTTATTTCATTTACAGCATTCTGACAGTGTACACAATCAAATAACATAACATACAACCAAAAAATGATTGTGAATTCTCTTAAAGAGTCACTTTGCCATTGTTCTCGACTTCTTTTATTCAGGAATTGCTTCAGGCAGTGGTCATGCCTTTACTATCAGTAGTTTCAATGCCTTACAAATGATTCGAAAAGACATAAAACTATCAACGTGCGAAGGTGAGTTGCATGCTTGTGTCCTGTACATTTTTGCATTTTGTTTTATTCCTCCCGATAATATTAATACAGTCGTTATGTCTTTAGAAGTGGGTATATTGAGTTACTTCCGTTTCAGTGTGTCAGTTCGTTCCATCGACTGTCTTATTCGGGCTTTGTCATTAAACGTTGCCAGTTTTCAACATAACAACCTAATCTGTGTTAAATTGCTAATCATTTTATGTACGTTCCTGGATAACATTTGCAAATTATTCGGTTCAATTTGATTATGTTAATGAAAAAAAGCCATCTTACAGATGAGTTATAAAAAGCAACAAGTAAGCAAAAACTAATCTTTTCGTCAATAGTGTTCTTAAGTATGTTTTGGATTTGTCTTACTTTTCTAGGTCGCTATCCCGCATGATATTTACGTATTTTAGCTACAATCCACATATGATGTGCAACCAGTGGATTGTTAAGGTCATTAGTATTTATAAGCCACGAATATGAAGTGGATAAACAAGTAACCAGATAAATGGGGGATGGAAGCCGTGACCTAGAAACGTAAGAAATAATCCAAAACAGTTCTATGACACTATTGGATTTATTTATTATTGGTATTTGATTTTTACTCAACTTTTACTGCCTGTAAATCCGCAAACGCACTGTTTCTTATTTGTACTTGGAGTTGTCGGTGATTTTCCATTTATGCCAACACAATCTCGAACTCGGCTACGCTAATTTTTTAATTCTCAATAGCCACCGAATACAGTCTACTGATCGTGTTGAAACTATTTTTCTTCCCGGCAAGCAGTTCTAAACAGACACGTGTTCGTGAATATAATCGTATCGAAATTAATTTGCTAGCACCACCAATAATTATAACTGGTGCATCGATAATTCTTGCTGGGATTGCGATTCCTGTCGTACCAACAGTTGTTGCCGCAGCAAGCCCACAAACAACATCTACGACCAAACACGCCCTTTTGTATTTCATGATGAACGCTGTTCTCTTGGTAATTCATCTCACAGCTGTTGCTCAGCTACGAGTATTCTTTCACTTTGTTAACTCTGAGGGTCCATCAAAGTTCTTCTATTAATAAAATAATCGTGAGGCACAATTGCTCGACAGGCAGACCCTGTCCGGACTCATCAGGCATGGGTGCAATACGCAGGCTCACTTCTAACCAATTACTCTTTTTCAAAGGCACAACTGTCACACAATCAAAGAAAATATCTTTTCGAGGAATATTTAAATCTCCGGCAAGTGTGCGTTCAGGTAGCCTAGCATCCTTGTCATTTATAAAATTATCGAGTACGCTGTATCTTTCACCTCTAACGGTCGTCTTTGCCTAATACATATTACCCGAACAAGTGTGTCCTTACTGAATAGCAGTCAAGATCGTTTTTGTCTCATCTGAGTTAATGTTGATATAACATACTCGTGAGAGAACGTAATCGGGCTGGATACAGCGGTGCATTCCACTTTGTCATTGTAGAAACAATCCCTGAGGTTTTCTTCACCCAGTGGTGCAGTGGTCGATTAGGTGTTTTCACATGATAATCTGATTACTCCATGCTGGCTTCGAGGTGGTTGCGGTACAACAGGGTGGTCCCAACTATCAATTTCTACTTGACTCATAACTAGATTATATTTCGACGTACGCGATGATCTGTTTAACTCCACGTCAACATTTGGGACAAAATTATAATCAATAATAGATCCTATATACCGTCAGTAAAGTTGGCAAACTCATCACCACGGTCAAATCCATTACTAACATATAATGATAAATCTAACACAAACGCCAAAGACGGTTAAGTACCCGACTGGAAAGACAAGAAGTACTTCCAACTGGATTTCATCTTTAGCTATCAATAATATCGACGTATATGTGAAAGAATTTCAGTTACCGGTGTCGGGTTTATTACGTATAACTACTCTTGCAGGTTGATTATTTATCATTGCTGTCAATGGATCCCAGCAATTATAATAACCGGATATAATAAATAAATACTACCCAGACTCGCGCGCAATTAAGATATTAGATTTACATTTATCAAAACGATTTACATTATCAAAAACAATTCGATTATTTCTTATTTTAAATTCACTTAATAATCTCTCCTTTGATAGGAAACAGTCCTGTATATTTTACAAATGAACTTACTAAGTGATGTGGTCAGCGCACATTTGTGATTTGTTCATCCATGTATTGTTTCATCCCATCATTGCCTATATCAATATAGTCTTTAGAAAAAGCGGAACCGATGTGCCTCTGCCTCTAATTCCACCGTTTTCAGTGATTTCAGTCAGGTTCTATGCGACAACGTCTATGAACCAACCAATAAGATAATGAATGTCAACTTTAGATATTCACGGATTGCCAGTCCGATCTTCTAAACTCACATGCTCACCTGGGTCAACGTCAGCAAAAACACGACTAGTAAACTCAGTCAGATCCGCTTTGGTGGCAAACCTGCTAAGATCCACATAAGTTCCGTACCAAATGATAATATACATTTTGTATAATATTAAGCGTACGTCCCGCCAGTAAACACACATGTAACGCTTCAACAACAAGATTACCGCATATTAGTCCATATAGTTGACTAAAACCGTGGTAGACTACTCTGTCTTCTAGGTCCACCGCCATGGGAGATAATGCCCTTTGTGAATTAATTAACAACTTCAGCTAATGGTGCAAGACCATACGAGGCGAAATACAAACCATGTCGAGGTGCCACCACGTATAGGACCCAATGAGTGCCAGGTCCCGCTGTCCAATCCAGATTGACAATATCGGTTTCACGTGTGTGTGTGTTGCCATTAATGGAAGTTCATCTCGTACAAAGACAGCAAGAAAATGTTTGATTTTCCCATCACGAATAAACCGAAGATTAACGGCGCAGTAGTCTGCTTGTTATACCCTGTTATCGAAGATCTCTGCCCTGTGGTATTCGACGACTTGTTTCTCGTAATAGAAGGCCTTTTCCTTTTATTGACCTACCATGTCCACAATACACTTTGTATCCAATTACCGTCTTTCCAAAACCATCCCGGATTCTTTTGCAACCGCGGAAGCCGCTGCTGGTAACAACGCTGGCATTGCTGCAATTAATAGAAATATTCCACCGGTTTTTTGCAATTGTATCACCTCCGTTTTGGATAATTTTAGCACCACTGAAGTGTTATTGTGTTTGGCTGTTTTAATGTTATGGAGTTGCGTTTTGGTGAACCACACTTAAACATTTCCAGTTAGTTTTGTTGCAGAAAGTTTTAATATGAACCCACAATATTTTTTATTACGCATTATATTTCCCAATCTGATTTTCACTAATGCAGGTCTTTACTTCTTGATAGGACATTATTATTTAAAGATGTAACAAGTTCAATTATGAGTTTGAAAACATTCTGTGAATATCTCACATACGCATCAATGATTCTCATTGGACCACCTCACACCCAGAGTCTTGACAGAAAGAATGACAGGATAACATCTGTAATTAACACCAGCCACACCGGCATGTTCATGAAAATACATGCTGACAGAGTGTTGCGTGAACAAGGTTTGTAAACCTATATCGATGGATTGACATAAGTCCATGTACGATCAAAAATTATACACGCATGTGCAATATGATTGGCTTCTGCACAGTCAAGCCGAATTTCTCTAAAGTGTTACTAATCTCATTTTAACCGCAAGAAAACATCAGCCAATTCTGAATTGTCAGACATGATTAAATCTCAGCTTTTGGCCATTGTATAGAGTTGTAATTTGAAACGCCACAAACAAGTGTTTTGTTGCGGTAAGACCATGTTGGGTGCTCATTTGCCAAGTATATCCCCCCCCATATTGACTGGTGGATGCGCATATGTGGTATGTGCGAGAAATGTCTGCGTTCAAGCTGTTCCCAACTGCATAAACGACAACAAACGTGATTCTGCAGAAAGTGAAGTTGTTAGCACAGGCATCCACAATGTTAATGTTGACAACTCAACGCTCCCATTAGCGACATGTGCACTACGCCAAACTGCATCGTAATGTGGTTTTTACGAGTTAATATGACAGCAATGTTTGGCCCCAAAAACTAACCTTGCGAGCATGTCTAAAAATATATGATTGAGTGGAAATGTACACGAAAATCATAACGAGTCAACACAAAGTTGTCATCGACACTGAGCAAATCCACCACTGAATGTGCCTTTAGCGCCTAAAACTACCGATAGCACATTCGCATCATCGCCGCGTGCATGATTTAGAGGTTGCCTAATTAAATAGGGTTGAGAATACCCATTATCAGATCCTTGATAAACATCGTAGTTGAGCCAACTGATTTTTTTTGTGTGATCATTACTATATCTGGCAAGTCCAATATTCGTCGTAGCAATATTGGCGTTGTTAAGAATTTATTTCATTTCCTTTCGGTCGATGAAATAACGAATACTGTTGAACAACGCCATGATTCCATTTTCAACAAATCCAACTATGGTATTGGGATAATACTTGTTATTGTTGTCGGCGTGTACACGTTTTCCCTCAGTTTCCAAGAATGGATCACGCAGAAGGTAAAACCTAGACTATTCTTGCACTTGTAATTCTATTTTTAATTGATTGGGGTCTGTAGCTGGGTATGAATAATACTCTCTGATTTTAAATTTTTAAATGCCTTAGTCCCTCAATGATCTATCTTTGGACAATTATTAGTTTAGTATATATAAATGTTATCGTAAATGATATACACTCATCACTAGGGCTATTCACAGATGACATTGCCCTATATATATAATCGCTGAAAATCCAAATGAGGCTGGCCAAATCCTAAATTTGGACAATTTAAAATCACAGGACTGGTCCTGTCTTTGGTTAGTGACCTTTAACCCAAACAAGAGAGTGTCAATGCCCATAAAACAATAGAAAATTCAAATAACCATCTTGAACTGCAGATATCCAGTGGAGATATTCAAGAAGTATTGCAAAATAAGCACTTAGATATTATATTGTCTTGTGATGTCGCATGGGCAACACACATCAAGCATTTGTCTGTAAAGACTTCGGAGAAAGTAAATAGTTCAAAATTTTTTAAATATAGATTGGATCGCTTGTCCTTGGAAAGAACGTATATATCTTTTACTCTTCCCATGTTTGAATATACTGATTGTATCTGGGATAATTGTACTATGCAAGAAAAAAAATTCCTGGAAAAAATAAATTTGGAGGCTATGATAATAGTCACATGTGCTACCGGGCATTATTACATGAGGAAACAAAGGTGGGATAGCCTGAACCATCGACACTATAAGCATATATTAATTTAATTGTTTTAAATGCACCTTGGTTTTGCTCCAAATTACTTACAAGATATAATTCAGCTTCTTGTTATTAACCTATACCACTCGTTCATCCAATACTATTCGACCTCCTTTGTGCCAAACGAAATTTCATCCAAATCATTTCTGCCTTCCACAATACAACTGTGGAACACAAATGCCTATTGAAATGATTAGTAACCCATCCATTAAATATTTTAAAAGTTGTCTGAATCTGGACAAACATAAAATTCCTTTTGTATTATTTTGTTAATGATTATGTGGATCAAGTTTAAAACCAAATGCAATGTCTAAAATAATAATGTATTCTTAAATTATGTTTCTAATAATTATTATAATAGGTATGCACCTGCAGATATGTTGAAACAGCCGAACACTTTCTGTTAGTCTACAAAAATTATACCGATCTGACTTACATCTAAGACATTGTTATCCGGCAATTCGTTGTATTATGGCAGTGCAAACCTTCATAAATTTATCAAGTTAACACACAGGTGACAACTATACGAGTGTATTCCATCTTTTGTTACCATTAAATGATCTATGAAACAATGACATGTACTAGAAATGTTGAAGTATACTTTGACATTTACATATGATTTATCTACTTTAAATCGGTAAACAATTATTGATTGCTAAAATTGCTCTGTAATAGGGAAGAAAGTTTTCAACAAGCTTCCAGCTTTCTACTGAATACTTTTATAGATTATATTGTTATAAATGACGCATGAAAATGTTTTCTTGAAAACTTACTGTTCAAACAAATGCTGGATCTGACCAATATTTGAGCCATGGTATACTCATACGTTATTTTGTCAACTACTTTTTGCGAGACGGTCGTAATCCACTTCCCATTGCCAGATTTGCAATCACCGAATCTGACAGTGGTTGTTGAGCGGCTTCATGAATATTTACCAACCACAGCTGGCATTTTTCTGTCGATGGTAACGTAACTACTTTCGGTGGTTCTCGAGCCACTAATCGCTTTGGTCGATCTCGAATCGATTGAATCGCTCGTGATCCCATCCTTTCTAACCGGTCCGCGGCAACATTATTGATGTTATCAACGACTCGCATTTCAACTTGTTTAGCGATTAATGCAGCCCATGAAGACAATCCTTCGAGTACCTTTGACACATGTGAATAATCCACGAACAACGTGACCGAGGTCAGTTCTGTAATATGTCGCGTAAACGGATTCTCTCGAGTTTACAAATCGAACGGGTCTCACACGTCAACGTACGACTGCCATTATATTAAATATCATCTCTAATTAGATACATATCTAATGTACAGCTGTATTGTCAATGTTTCACCTTGATGATCTATAAGGTGCCGTCTTGATCTACAGGAGTAAAGCGAATATGTATCAACTAATTATTATGACATATCAGATACACAGGAACCGCAAGCGTAATCGATATCAAATCACCTGGTTCGACTGTTGGCGAAAACCCAAGAAGTATATAACCCTGAACTGCGACGTCTGTCGTTTCAGACCTGTTTTCATAACTACCACTGAAGGAGTCACATATTATATTGATCTGCGTCGTTGAGGCAAATCTGAAAATGTAAGGCGCGATATGATATCCAGTCCATGTAGATCCAGCACGCAAATTTAATTATGTTCAGGAATATCTGTGGGCCAGTCAAGAACTGTTCTCGACGATGACTATCCAATGTTAACCAAGTATTGTGGAGAGTCAATCGAGATGGCGAAGCTGAGTGTGGGTGTATATTCAGGTAGAGTAATTTTAGAGTCTTTAATGATCAACACCAAAAGTCTGTGCTGGACCTCATCATTAACTGAGGTAATATCATACGCGCCTGTATGAAGTTCAGCCATACGCCAAGATGATCCATGATCAGGTGAAAATAATAGCAGATTGTCTGCGGGCAGACCACCAGTTATAGAAAAGTCACACTGAATTCTGGTTTTATTGATGAGGTTGTGACGATCGAGGCAATGCTTGGGATTGTGTTTACAATCACCTGTTTCATACCAACATATATTTCGCCGTAATATACATCATTGATATCTTCTACAACTTCTTTCATCAATGTGCGATGTTTTTCTGTCCATGATGTCACTGGTGATCAACGGCTGACAATTCGATGTGGCCTCATTGATGACATCTGGTGCGTTGTTTTTAGCAAGAGTGGTCCACACAAGTGTTTCTAATCGATTCGTGAGGTCGTTAGGAACACAAAGTCCACCAAGGCCTTTTCCTTTCATTCCTTGTTGCTCTATTCACTTTTTCATTACTTGTTCTTGATTCAGTAATGCACTTTGATTTTCATCCGGTGTGAGTACATGTGTTTGTTGCTGCTGATACCGTATTTCTCTTTGCCATATAGTTTATTTTCTTTCTCTGTGAGAAATCTAGGTTTTGGTTGGGCAGATCTTGATGGAGGTGCAGGTGATACACGTCTTTGTAGTATTCGTTAATGCTCCATCCATCTACTTAGTTCTTCGTCTGGTGTGGGTGCAGATAGTCTTTCTTCGTTATTTTGTTCTCCTTCATCCGGTGTTGGTATAGGAGTCCATTCAAATGGGGTTGGTATATGTCTTGGTTGTTGTTGGTGGTGCATATATCGTTGTTCATATACACGTTGTTGTTCTCGATGATCGTCTTTATATGGTATACTATAATCAAAATATACTTTCGTTCTGAGCTGGTGTTTTCCATTTTGCAGGTATAGTTAGACCGTTTCCATTTTTGTTTATAGATTCTACGGGTTTTATTAGTGGAGACACAGATAATTCTTCGCTGTTGGGTGCACTTGATTCGCGCCTTTGTTGTTGCTGTTCTTTCTCATATTCGCATGGTGTTTATATGTTTGTTCCAATTCTACCTTAGCAATATATTCAAGGTCGGGTGACTCCGGTGCTTTCAATCTAGGACCTTGTTTTTCCTCATATTTACGTTGTTATTGTTTTGGCAATTTTTGTTGTGGTTGCGAGGGTATTATTGGTTTATACAGTTCCAGAGATTCATCCTTTTCGGTCTTTTTTATTATAAACGTTCTAACAAAATAATTCCACATTTCATCGGTAGCTTGTAAACTCTCTGTGTACCATTTTGAGGCCATTCAGTGTTCATGTATTTATTTGAGCGACAGTATAGGAGCTGTAAAGATCGCCTCACGAGATTCCTCGTTAAAGTATTGAACCGTTTTTGAAAGCTGCGACTTGTATACGGGTGGCAAATGTGGTATTCTTCCAATCTTCCAACTGATTTTCCAGCATCTTCATCAAGAACATATGTTACCTTTTGCGAACATATACACGGTTTCATCAATTTCTCCAACGTCTGCCTTGACTTCAGCAATCGTTTTGGCAAGCGTTTAATAGTATCTGCAGTTGCTCTTGTTGCTTTCTTGATATCCTTCGGGCGTTTGGCAAATTTGAGAATTGGGTCCGATTCTTCATCTGTTCCAGTTAGCTCTGCCACTTGTTCTAATGTTGCTTTGGTTGTTTGTTTCTAATATCCTCAGCACGCTCCGCAATTTACATTTCTGGTATAATCAGCGGAGCAATATTTGTTCAGAACCCACCGTGAGGTCTTCTCGTGCACTCTGTCGCGACTGCAACATATTTTTGAAATTTTTGCTGCTTCTATAACATTATGAATCATCTCCTGGTGTTAACGGGCAGTTTTATGGCGTTGATTTTCATACTCTTCTATGAAATCACTGTTGAACATTTTATAGTAACATGTTTTTCATGTTTCTTATGTTTCTTAAATTGTTTTATCCAAACCAGCACGATAGTTTTGTTCAGGTAAACGTGTCAAATCAATGAGAAATCTATACGGGTCCTCCTTGGCCATTCGTGTAAACATGTCCTATATGTAGTCGGCAGCACAGCCAATCCAATGAATGTTTGGGAGACCATGCGCTTCAAATGTCTCTGATTACCTTAGGCACATGTGCGTATCGATTTTCTCTTTTTCATAGTGCCATTGAATGACACAATTGGTGTATAATACAATCATAGCTTCATATTGTGTGCGATGTTGCACAAAAACACGTACTGCAAATCCAACTCGAGTTTGGATAAGCCGCGATCACTGGAACGTTTGTTCACATTCATTGGAAGTTTAATTTCTAGAAGTGGACGGTTTTGAAACAAAGTCGGTGGTGATGTCGCTGCTTCATTAAGAAAGCTGCAGGAAACACCATTGAGCATATACCCTGGTTAGAAACATATACCAGGATACAATTACTGTCGACTCGGATCACGGCTTGATATTCAGTTTGATGATAAACAAGCAACCAAAGCCTGGTAAGGCACCGGTAAATCGTGCTAATGCTACATGTTACCTAGATGAACTTGCTTAATATAAAATGATATCCGTTCTCGTCAACGTGCCGACGTGTATCGCATCCATGAGTTGAATACGATTAATCCTACACTTTGAGAACGAATCGCAATATGAATCATCAAAGGAGGTACGTAAGCCAAGATTGTTTTAGCTGGTGGTCAGAGTCCACTCATTATAAGTAAAATACATTGATACAAGCAAGCAAACAAACAAACAAATAAGCAAACGAACATACATACAAAAAGCCGAACATGATCAAAAATATACTACAGTCCGTGTGGGTATTGGAAAGGTAAAGCCTCTGTGGCAGTTAGAAAGCGTAGCAAAGGTCACTCAGTGGGATTGTTCTAGCTTGGTTGACTAAGCAAGCGATGTGACTAATATATAGTGGCAGCAGCATTTAATAATGAAATTAAATATGTAGTTGGTTTAAAACCAGCCAATGCCATTTGACAAAATTCAATTACGGTTACACTGTTACGAGTCTATGCTCTTAAAATAAGTAACAGAAAAGAGTGAAGACAACAAGCTTTGTAAAATTTAACAAAATTTAATTTATTTTCCTAGATTACAAAGTGAAAAATGAGAAAAAGAAATTAAGGTTTTACGAATTAAATCCAGAAATAATCCAAGAATTAAAGACATAAGTCCTAGTAATAAAGAGTTCTGAAAAAAATCTTTGTTCAAGTCCCGAAAATATCCAAAATTGAAGGCGATGACGTGTCTGTTATAGCCTGCGAAGTGCTGATGTGTCAACAATCTCTTGTTGAATCACAGAAATATTATTCCAGGTTTGAATTTAGTATATATTCCAATGAATGTCTTTATCCAAGAATTTTGTCAGAGAATTTTGTATTTCCAGAGAAAATAATCACTTGAATTCAATAATTTGAAGAAAATAAAATTCAGCCCAAACTAATCACAACATAATGCAACTTATAGTGCTAGATGTTAAAGCACGACTGGTAAAATCCTCACAATCACAAGATAATATAGTTCTCTGCTTGACCTCAGGTCACAATTAGCGTTTTCTAAAAGCATTCATTACCTAATCGAAAATAACCTTCTAGAATGATTTAGTGAGCCTTGTTTATTTACAACACAATAGCCTACAAAATTCACTTAGGAATCTCCAAAACCCTGACCCTGATCAACATATTTACTCGTTCTTGTTTACCTAAAAAATAATCCTAATAATAAGCTCATACACATAGAGAATAATGAGCTATTTTTAGTTCTTTACATAAATGAAATAAAAAATAAAAAAGTCAAGTCAAGCAGAAATGAACTCACTTTTGGACAAGGTCAAGTCCAGCATACAATGTTACATTACAATAACATGTAATAAAATTTTAAAAGAATTAAACTAACAAACAATCAATTAAATTAAATATACATAATAACACAAAAACTGATTTCACAGTCGGCACGATCAGAACCAATCGGAAACAAGTTGGCTCGATATATGGATGCACCTGGAGAATTAGAAGGTGGATGTGGACAACGTCGTTCTACGGACCCGGTTTGGTCCGTCGATGTATTTACAATCTCGGAAAAGACTGACACGCCAAAACACCAGATACCTGATATAACTGTTAGTGGTAGAGGAGTCATACCCGTCTATGCTTGGGGTTGCTTTTGGTGTTTTTTGGGGTGGTGGGGGTTGGGGAGATTTGCGGCGCATATTGATGATTTGCCATTTATATTCCGCCCCGAACTGAGCGCGCTGTATAAACAGATGTTGTTCAATATCAGTGTGCAAAACCAACTCAATCTGGATTTTGAACAACAACTCATCCCAAGCCATTCCAATTGATGAGAAGTAATGTGATTGAGTTTATACACGTGCATAACAGTGTCACAAAGTAACTCAAATACAACAGCGAGCAAAAACACGTCAGTGTGCAGATAGAGATCGTGACAGTTTCCCATGTTTTCGCATTTGAATGCGGACTAAACTTTGTTTGCATGCGCGTAATCGTTGGCGGAAATACTCTTGCAATACAATGACGAATCAAATACCTCGATCGACTGCAATTGACTTTCAACAAATGTGTCCCTGTCGTTCATGTACTCTTATGGATACACACATTTTCTCATCAAAAGATCAGTGTTAGTGGCAACGTGTAATTTAAAGTTTTCCACCGCTAGATTGCTAATTTGTCCAAGGAAGATTTCAGAAACTGTTTTGAATCGGTGGACTCTAAATGTCCAAGCCTATACCTCACGTATTTTTCCATGTTGTTTAGAATAACACCTATTGGTGCATTTGACACTGATGCTACTGCTTGCTTTATTAGGTGACCATCATGCCCACGTAGGTTATGAAAACTGCATGAATTTCTATTTCGGTTTTTCTTTTTTTTTTATATAAATTTGTAATTGCAAATTATACGCGTTATACGCATCTCCTCTGTACGCGCCAGTGATGTGACAGTGATGACGTGCTTTGGCATCAGTCCCATTGAAAGAAAGTTCCTTCACAGATCTAGCAACGATGGACGGTAGAAATTTCTAATTGTCATCACTGGTCATAAACATGTCAGAGGGTGAAAGTAGATATTGTCGAATCAGTTTCGCTGTAACTTCATGTGGTTTAAGAAAACCGTCTACAAAGTCCTTGCCATGATATAATATTGGTGGTTCAGTTTGCTATCACATATAATTATTGTATAATAAAAAACCTGTATGAGACGTGTTAAGCAGTTTGTATTGTATATAGTAATTGATTGCTGGAACCATTGGATGGGGAAGCGGAGCTGGACGGGTCTACCACTAAAACGTTGAGACATTCAAAGTCCGCTTAGATGATATTTAGAACTTTCATCTTTCTTTGCAGAGCAGTAAATTTGATAATAGTTTTGCCGGGTTCTGGCATTATTGTCCGCTGCGGTATATCACTGATTCCACCACAAAAAGGTCATGGTCAATGAACAGTTGTTGGGTGTTAAATTCATGCATGGAATGTCTGCATCGAAACTTTTGAGTGTGTGCTTGCTATGTAGCTCAAGCAACCGGCCAAAATTATTTATCCACACGTAATGCGATAGCGACTCTAAAGCAATCGTATCACTGAGCAAAAACAAATGAATCTGGGCTCGTTCACGCTGTCCATAAGGATATAGTGCAAGCGGATAAACGCCGTTAACTTAAGTAAACACATTAACAGCAATACCTATTTTAATGTTTCCAAATTTGTTATGCGTGGCCTTAGTAAGCTGCACAGGAAAATATATATCATCAATATTAAGTTTACCCAGGAGCTGCTGGCTGGTGTTTATTGTCACTAGCAGGATGTGTCTCGGAGAAGATTGCCTATTCCAAGCATCTGTTATCAGAATTCTTTACATTTCTAACCTAGTATGGTGCAATCCACTTTGTTGTTGGTATGTAACTGGATTCACGAATTAGGTGATAAAGTTAAATATGTTCCTCAACTTGTGCATATCAGTCAAGAGTCCATATCTGATCCTGCATAGGTATATTTTTTCCAACGTCTCGAGAATATTTGGTGTCTTTACGGTTCAGAATTGTGCGGGCACCGCTATTAATCCACCTATAGTAGTTTTAAATCCATCTTTGTGTGATGACTTTCGAGTAAGTAGCATAACTAAATGCGCATTACGAATAATATATGCTTTAATTCCAGAGTGGAAAGAACGTTCTAACATCGTTGTGATTCGAGGAATCATATTTGATAACAGTTTTTTTTTCTGGTTTGTATGTGTGTGGAATAATTGCCACGTAATTTTGTATTTCACCACTGCGTTTTCAAAAGTTAACTTCAGGTACTTGTAACTGCTGATCGGCCTCAGTAGCTTCATTAGCAATACGACATTTTTTTCACCCTCAAACAAACCTAATAATTCAAGAATATCAGTTTCTCTTTCACCTCCTGGTATTCGTATACTACGTGCGCGTGCAATTTTGTTGTACAGTTGTTGTAGCGTTACTGTTGCATTAGCAACCGTTGTTATATTAGCAACCGAAGACGAATTATCTGGGAGAGTAAGTTGATCCAATACAACTGTGAGTCTCATAAATTCAAGCTTTTCGCATACGGCCTGGTATTTGTATTCCATGCTGCCGTGGAATTTGTTTTAGTTGATGCACGGTCGGCATGTTTCTATAATGGAAGATCTTTCTCTAATTGAGAAGTCCGTCAACAGATTGTTTTAATTGTTGTACTCTACAAGGATCAGAGACTGCAATTTCTTCAATCCTAGCTATTATTTCGTTTATGTATGTGTCTTTTTCCTATATTGTTGTATCTGTTTCGGTTATTTGTACAATTACAGGTTCAACGTATCTCTGACGTCGCGTGCGATAATATTCTTTAAGAGATCCACATGGCCAGCAACGTGGATCGCGTGAATTCACGCCAACGCCATATTTTAGACATGGTCGAGCACCTGTACCAGGAAATAGCACAAACAAATGTGTTTCACAATATTCATAATGACATTCTGCTGCATAGTTCTCGTTTTCCATAGCATGCACTTTCACTGACTACATCCCAATGCCACCGAACGTTTTATATATATATAAAGGTTTATCTAAGTGGATGTAAAAACAAGAGATATTCCCAGTTACCGCCTTTTTATATTTTGTAAGCCTGCGCCAATAAAACGGAATTGTATATCGACCCTTTTCAGATAATTAAGTGTGCCTGTTTCAGGGTCCTCATAGTGAAATTCCCTTGCGGCAAGAGACAAAATAGCGTTCAGAAAGGTATCAGCGCAAATAACTTCAAAAGACCCATCACAGAGTAAGACGCCAATATAAATTTTGTCAGACTGACGTACGTATCCAATAATGTCAAACATCAAAAGTTTTGTAAGTTTCCTCACAATTTGTTTTTTTTATCTCTGATAACAGCCATTTCATCAAGTGCTCGCTCTTCTCCACTACTGCGTTATTGTATTTCATTTCGTTATATAAATGCCAAAAGCAAATGTTTAATTAATTTGCCCTTGGATATTGTAGCGGAACACTCCCTCGGCTACACAGCCCCGAGTCTCGCTATCTCGGGTTCTTTAGGATAGGTCTTATAGTTGGAGTGATACCCCGCTGAATCTGTTTAAGGACTGGCACTCCAGAGTGTGACAGATTTCTTCCTGGCTTTTTGTGTGTCGCCGACTTGGTCTCAGTCGCCGACTGGGTCGCAGACTTGTCGCAGGGTCGCCGACTGGTCGCAGTCGCCGACTGGTCGCAGACTTGTCGCAGTCTCGGTCGCAGGGTCGCCGACTGGTCGCAGACTTGTCGCCGACTGGGTCTTCTTCTGGTCGCCGACTGGGTTGCAGACTTGTCGCAGTCTCGGTCGCAAACTTGGTCGCAGTCGCCGACTGGTCGCAGACTTGTCGCCGACTGGGTCTTCTTCTGGTCGCCGACTGGGTTGCAGACTTGTCGTAGGGTCGCCGACAGGTCGCAGACTTGTCGCAGTCGTTATGCGATCGTGATCGACAGAGAGACGACAGTGCGAAATGAAGAGAGAAGAATTATCCTCAGTCAAAAATCTGTATTACCGCAAGACCTCTGCGTTGCTTGGACGAGCCTTGTAGCGCCGGGCTGTTGGTCGAAGAAAGACCTTGTCCCTAATCTTTTCTGATTCCCTGGCCCGGCTCTCTCCTGTCCAACGTAATATGACCAAGTGTACTTGCTCTGGCGGGGTGGTTATACTGCTTCTCTACAGTGAACGTCTTCACATTATACCGCTTCCTAACACACCACCATAGCAGCCACAGTTGGCCCCGTATATATACCCAGGCGGAATCACGTGACCCAAAACTAAGACGTTAGATGGCACTACAAAGCCCGCCAAGCATTTAAAATCACAATACAAACTTTAACGAAAAGAAATAGAATAGTATATAATGAAACGAAATTTGAAGTCCATGGGGTTTCCTCGTTACACAATATTCATTGCTACTAGAATATTCGTTCATATCATCAGATGGTTAGTTCTTGTAATTTTCTTCATTCATTGCTGATGTACTAGTTGATTTAATCAACATCAGATATTTCACTGTTTCTTGCACAATATAATATTTTTTCTTTTTCTGCTCATAACCTTGACCGCGTTTACAGGGTTACTCTTCTAAAATAGTTTCTAAGTTAATCAACTTATCAATATGTTTCGGCGACGTGTCCAATAATGCATATTACATCTTTTGAGACTCTTTCATAAATCTGTATAATACAATCCAACGAAACAGTAATTTAAGGTTTTCTACTACATGTTTTTATTTACTGGTCATCTGGTAGGTTATTAAAGACCCCATAAATTCCTTCCGAGCGTCGATCTGTAAATTTTTCATTTTTATTCTTAAATATAAGATATATTCTCTACTACACTTTCCTGTGCAGCACAATTTTTCCAGCGGCAGAAAATGATGTTTTTTGACAAAATGTCATGCTCGCGCTACAGTAAGAAAATCAATAATCTTGTTTTTGTTGTTGATGTAGTATAGTTACGAGCAATAATACGGGCCTGATAAAAATTTTAACTATGTGGATTATTAATCACAGTATTGTCATAGAGCGGTTTTGGATTTTTTTCTCATTTTTGCCGGTATTTCTTCTATCCCCCATGACTCTGGCTGTTTGTTCGGCCACTTTACTTTCGTGGATTATTAATGGCAATGATCATAATAATCCACGGGTTGCATATCGTATGTGGGTTGCTTGCTAAAATACGCAAAAAAGCATGGTGGATAGAGGTCGTGACCTAGAAAAGTAAGAAAAGTCCAAAACATAATTACCGACACTACTTCGTCTTTATCATTCATTTATAGATTGTTGCAATAATGACATAAGCTTTCACTATTCGGATATTGAAACTGAAGAAAGAAACAACAAAATGACTACGATTCTTAACAAATAAAAATGCAAATCAGCAAAGGATCTTAATGTTGTAATGTCTCTGACGTTAACGTTTTACAAATAATTGATTCTTATGACTAGTTAACTCAATACAGCTTGATTAAAATGTGTGTGTTGGACGTCAAAATCATGTATATAAAAGAAATCACGGTTATCTGAACGTTACCACCAACGACAACTGAGAATCAAGCTCACTTATTCGATTTGTTTACCATTCAAATTTTTATTCACTGAAAACAGACTGACATCTTTCATTTATATATTTATAATTAATAGTATTGTGATGAGAAGATCCAAACTTATATTTCTTTCTTAATAGCAGCATAACAGATTTCTATAGACATGTTTTATGATTCTTAGATGAAAATGAAACTTCATCTATCATGTAAAAGAGCTCTCTTTTTCTTCTGTTGTTTTGTTTTCATTTCAAATTTTCGCCCACATCATGAGTTACACGTGGTGGAATGGATGTATTCATCCCCGAATATGACTGTTTGAAATATTTGCATCATTTATTCCACTTGTAAATGAGAATACGCTATTTGTCAATCAAAACGATTACTTTTCAATGAGTGAAAGTTTCAGAGGCAGGTAGAGCAGAGGAGGCAATACCGATATTTGGTGACTAACAATATGGTCTGAAATATAATTCTTGTTAGATTGTGTGATTCGAGACAACATCTGTCAGCCTTGATATTCATAATACAATGCAGAAAACGTATTTTCATTTTAGGGACAATTTTTTAGTAAAAATGGAAGCATCGAGTATAGTGTAATTGTGAATTTCATCGATAATTGTTGCAATCATAACCATATTCTGTGCTAGAAAGTTCCGTATAACTTGCTTTTATAACTTTGCTCATTGAAGATCTTTGATCATATATACGAAAATTAAATTAACTGAGAAATAAATGCATACACGCTTTAACAGAAATGGAAATTATTGTAGATTAATAGAAATGATGCATCGGCCATGTCCTATTTCTTTTCTTTTTTCTTATTTTAATATAGTTAGAGGGAAGGTTCTTCCGTTTGTGGAAGATGTTGTGTATATTTAAGGACATGCATATGGAAGAATGTTTCGAACATACAGTACTTTCTTTTTTTAGTTAGTTCTAAATAGACAATGTGATCTCGGCCAGATATTATAAATACCAGGTTGGAGCACCAAGACCGTAAGATGACACCGACAAATGTTTAGGTTCTAGCGATATCTGACGAAAAAAAAAAACTCTCAAAAAAACCAACAGCTTTTTTCTTTCCGTTCTTCCATTATTTATGAATGATATTGCTATTTTGAGAACTGCCTGCCTGTATATATATATATATATATATATATATATATATATATATATATATATATATATATATATATATATATATATATATATATATATATATATATGTATGTATGTATGTGTGAATCGGAGGTAGGTGTGGTTATGGGTGTTTTGCTTAATATTCACTCTCTATCTTTCCCTTTCTAACGCATATACACTATACTAGATGTAGGACATACACGTCACATAGACTCTATAATAGTACACTAGAAGTGGGAATTACACATATTCCTGTAAACGCTTACACTGCACAGTTGTGTCTAAATACATATAGACGAGCTGTAATAAAACCATTTAAAAGGACACATCTATAAAATCCTATTGTGTATGTTGTAAGCGGCCTAAATATAGCCAAACCGGTATTTAAAATGCACTTATTCTTTTATAAGTTGCACCATGTCATGCCTACGGACTAATTTGCTCTTAACACCAATCAATCAATCAATCAGTCAATCATTTGGCAGGCTAGTGAATACATTGATAAATTTTAGAGTTGGAAACTAGGATATGTGCCTAATACTTTACATACAGACGTATGAACTGATTGCTGTTGCAGGTTGAGTCCAGATAAAGTGTTCATAACAAAAGCATTTCTAATGAAGAAAATGCAGGACATTGTAGTATGATCGATACCCTTTGATGGCTTGAAAAGTTTTCATTCAATGATAGTGCATCTTGCAAGAGTTGTTGCCCATACAACAGGAAAGTTATATCGCTGGGACTTTGACTCACAGAAACATATCAAAGACTTATCCGTGATGCAGTGTAAAACAACATAGCCTCCAGGAAGTTAAAGTCACAAAAGCCCAGGGATGTCATTTTCTGATATTGTATCCTGTAGGAGAAATAGGATTTCAATAACATTTGAATTTTACATATATGTGCATTTATCTCAGATGTTTAGGATATATATTCCAGTTTACATAAAGTTTCTTTTTCATTTCAACTGTGCTGAAAAAACTATAATAATTTTTTCAGGCAACAGATGTACAAAAGACATTATTGTAACATGCAAATTTCGTTAGTGACTGTTTTCCAATCCTATTGTTCTTAAACGTAATTATTTTTACGTCGACTGTGCAATGCTGGAGTCCAATAAAATACAAGTGTAACAATAAGTAAGAGATTTATTAAGTTAATGTGCGGAAAAAAATCAGGTGATTGGACATAAAGGGCCATATTTACACTAAGTGATGAGCTATAACATGGACTGGCGAACACATGTAAGGACACAAAACTTTGCTTAAAGTAAGAAAGGATTAAGAGAGTTATTGTTCTGAAACAATGCATTCAGTTGCCACAACTCCACTAAATAAGATAATTCATGATCAAATCCATTTTGCTCTCTCTCTCTCTCTCTCTCTCTCTCTCTCTCT
>JAECUM010095818.1:0-17889 GCA_016617855.1 Megalonaias nervosa | reverse complement strand
TCTCCAAACTTCATTCTCTCATTTCCTTCGCATGAATATTGCAGTGTGAATGCAGAGTTTTGTAAGTAGATGTGTTACATTACACTGATGATATTAGATGCATGTAATCTCCAAGATTGTTGGCATCTATAAGTTTTAATGTATTTCAGATATCAATGAGTGTGGAGCAACTGTACCTCCTTGTTTGAATGGAGGAAACTGTCTAAACAATATTGGATCTTATGAATGCCTTTGCACTAATCTCTGGACAGGAAAAAATTGTGAGACAGGTAAATAATGAACTTCAATCAGTTCTGCACCACACTTTATCATTCTTAAACAAAAGGTTCATTTACTATGTTCTTCCATAAATTAACATCTTTACTTATATACAATCAAAACAATGTGTGATGTGATTTTATATTTAAAATTTATGTTCATTAATAATACGTAATCTAGCATAAGTTATTATATTTAACTGTTATCATTACAATTTGTATTGTATTTTATTGCATTTCAGTATTGTTGATGTTTTTGCGTATGTAATGGCAGAGATATTGTTTGCTTGATCAGTTCTCTCTTGTGTTAGTGACTTAGCTACTGGCAATCCATTTATTTTCCTGAGTATCAGTTATCATGGTTTTGAGGAAAATTACAGGTACATTGGTGTTTAAATTCATGGATCGCAAATATGGTCATATTTTCCTGATAGATGAATAATTATTTATCCAGTCTTTAAATTTGCAGTTTGGAGCAAACATAAAATTAGCAAACATTCAAACCTCATGTAATATGATGAAATCACAGTATTTTCAATACTTAGCATTTTCTGTACAGCCCTGTTTTAACAAAATATTTGTCTAGTTATTAATTTGGCTCTTGGAACTAACCTTTTAGGGTTATGGTTATGGAATGGTCCTGTGTCCAACATGAATCCTCTGTCCATTGTCATCATTTTCTTGTGAACATTCTAGAGACTTCATTTCTGATCAGATTTTGATCAGACTTGGTATACAATTGTATGTGATCTGAATCCAGGATAAGTTATATCATCACAGTATGACCCTGTTATAACACAGCAGTTGGGGTCCATAGAATCTAACTGTGTTATAGACTGAACCATGTTATAACCAAGTCAGTTAGCTGAAGAAAATGATGCATGTACTTCAAAAATGACTTGGGGGTGTATTAAAAGTGGGTACAAATATATGTGCTTTTGATGAAATGAAGACTAACTAGTCTGTAATACACTTTGTATATTGAGATATGTATAGTACAATTCATAATCTGTTAAGTACTGTTACAGTACATGTATATAATAAATCCATGAATTTGAGTATAGGTCACATATTACAAAGTTCATCTACGAGTCACGTCACTTTTGAAAACACAAATAACAAATATATAGTTGTTTGATCTATATCTGTTTGTTAATACACAATTCACTACAATATTGTCACCATTAGCACATTGCTAGAGTTGCTTGCATGCTACATGTACATGTACTTAAACTGGCCTAGATTTTGCTGGAGACAGCTATTATCTTGCCAAGGCTACCCAAGGGATGAGGCTATTCATAGGGAAATGAAAACATTTGAACAAATAAAAAAATTTAACAAACATCATTGCAAGATACTGTATCTTCAATTAACTTGATGTCCAGATATCTATGGTTTCAAAAGATTGGAAATTTAATTTGCATTTCATGCCATAACTGTAAACATAAACTTTTTCCTGCAAAAATGAAACTTTCACGGCACAATAAACATGATCCAGTCACTTTGGAAAATGAAACTTACATGATCCAGCCACTTTGGAAAATGCAACAATCCATCAGATTCCATTCCTTTTATTTGCTTGGTGATGACTTTCTTTGATGTAAGATTCTTTGTTTTTATTGAAGATTGTAGTTAGCTTTCTTTGATGAAAGGTGCAAGTGTTACTGAAGTTACTTCTAAAGAACAGCTTTGGAGAATCAAACCCATTTCTTACTGTGGCAGTAACATCAAATAATTGCAGAACCTTGATTAAGACTGAATATTTTTATTTGCTTAGTATTTATACTGAACTATCAGTGCTTCCAAGATAATCAGTTTTCTTTTAAAAGTTTCAGCAAAATTATTTCTTCTGAGTACATTTGAAAACTAAAAAGGAATTAACCATTGTTTGGTCAGTTGAAACGGTTACTGTTCATGCTTCAGAGATTGCTCAGTTGTAGCTAATCCTGGTAGCATGACTATTGGATAGACCAACATGTAGACCTCCACTTTTTTTGTTGTTTTTGACACTTCTGGTAGCAAAGTGATGCTGACTTCCATGCATGAATCATAAATTTAAAAAAAAGATCAACAAACGATGAATACACAGGTGTTCTGCTCTGTCAGGGATTGCTACAGAAAATGTGAGTGTTCGGAAGGATTAATTCTGTGAGTGAAAAAAGAGGAATTTTACTTACCATCCTCATACATAGGTCAGTCTAAATAACTATATTAACTACTAGCAAGCTGCCGATAGTCCCACACTATTTGTCAGAATGATACATCATCTGGTTGATCTCTGCTACCAGAAATGTAAAAAAATTGCAAAAGAAAAACAAAGATCTCACAGCATACAGTACTCAGGCCAGATGTCAGAATGACTAGATTGTGATATAATGATGCACTATTAAGATGATTTGCCAATATGAACAAAGGATTTGTTTATATAACAATAGATAAATTCCCGTGCATTTTATATCAACTTTACGGCTTCCTTTCATGATGCCTCTGAATTTCTTCACTCCAAACCAAGATTGTATATACAAGTTCAAACAGCCAACAATGAGGGGAAAAAAATCGCCAGATGGTATATTTTGTCACCAATAAGGAATAAAAATCACAATTTGTGACATTAGCAAAGGGCAGCATGTTCCCTGAATAAACTTTTTACACATTATTTTTTGTACTTTTAACAAGAAAAAAGTATTTTTTCGTGTATGAGAAAAATACATTTATATGAAATTTCAGGAGCCATGCGATGATCGTCTTATATTAGAATTCATACGCGATCTCTTCTCCAGAATATTAATATACTTTTTACACATTATTTTTCGTACTTAAAGAAAGAAATTTTTTATTTTCATGTACAAGAAAAATATATGTATATGAAATTTTGGGAGCCATGCCATGATCATGTCATATCCAAATTTGTGTTATAAAGAAGCATACTATTGCATGGTCACACTGTATTAGTAACATCAGACTTGGCGTACAAGTTTGTATGATCTAGATTCCAGATACTATATTTGGTAACATTCGTGCATGTTGATGGGGTGATACGTTATATTTAGCAACATCCGTGCATGTTGATGGGGTGATACGTTATATTTAGCAACATCCGTGCATGTCGATGGGGTGATACGTAATATTTAGCAACATTCGTGCATGTTGATGGGGTGATACGTAATATTTAGCAACATCTGTGCATGTTGATGGGGTGATATGTAATATTTAGCAACATCCGTGCATGTTGATGGGGTGAATTTGCATCTGATTGCCTGAGCATGTGAATTCTTTAAAGGCCATATTTCTAATAGATTTTTGTCATATTTCTAATAGATTTTTGTCATATTTCTTACATAAGCTCATACCATCAGACTCTTGGATCAATTGATTGTGGGTGAATCTGTGTAATCCATATTAATAAGGTGACTTTGCATCAGACAGGCTGATAAACATTTTAGACCCCTTATTTCTGATTAAAATTTAGTATATTTTATTATTGCTTATAGGATTTAGAATATTAGATTATTGCTTATAACACTTGTGGAATGAACAGAATTTCATTTCTAGTAATTTCATATTGAAGTGGGTGCAAGCAATTACTTGGCAGTTTTTATTACAAGCAAGGGAAGTAATCTATGATGAGAATTATTTGCATTCACAAGTTTGAGGCTATGCAGAGTTCTTCCCATTGCATAAAAATTAAAAGATAAAAAGTTACAAGGTACATAAATTTCAACAGAACAAGAGATAGAAATAAGAAAATAATACACATCAGGGATTATAATTAATAATAATAAACATCAGGGATTATAATTAATTGTTTACTATTTCAGTTGATGTAAAATGTAAAATAACAATATAATGGTAACACTTACTTGAATATAATTTGATAATGTAATTATATTTATAAGACAAGTTTGTAAAATTCCAGTGAACTATTACAACCTTGTGGAAGAACAGGCTTTACTAAAAGATAAATTCTATTTAAATTTTTTACACACTGCAACAGACTGTTGGGGTAAAAACTAACATATAAAATCTTTTAGAACGTTTGACTGAAATGGGGGTCATTTGGAAGGTCACCTGTCCAGATGGCTGGAGAGTGGATAGGTGTCCACAAAAAAACGTGTGAGAATTGAATAATAATGCAATGTACCCTCTTTGCTGAATAAATAAGTGTCTCTGATGAACATCAGTAATGTTTTAGTTGTGAGAATCTCTTTGTCTATATTTAAGTATGTGCAGGAAAAGGTTTGCTTTCAGGACATGTTTTGCAGAACCCATGTCTAAGTTTATAAATTTATTTGCAGAAGATTATTGTTACAAATTTAACCACATTTAAAATTCTAGAATATTTTCAAACAAGTTTGATATATTTGATTAAACAAGGTCTGGCAGTTGCAATATCAAGGTGGCTGAAACATTTATATGTTGTTATATGCATTGTGCATTAGTGTTTCCTTCTGCACAAATTATTTTACAAGCATATTATGTATTTTTAGCTTTTAATAAACCAAAAATAACACAATATGCTCTTTTCTGGAAAGGCTTCCACATTTTAAATGCTTAGAGCAAAAAAACCTTGACCTTTTAAAAAAAATATCGTAGAAATTTGGTAATTGTTCCAGGCTGATCAGATGGTGGAGATCCACAACCTTAAAGTCAGCACTGTAACATCTGAACCACTATAGCCTATCTGGGTGGTGATCCAGATGGTTTCAAAGTTATCACTCCAGGGGTGGTGTCCCTCTGAGGTCAGGAGAGACCCAGGAATCCATCCTGATTGCATAGATTAACCCCCTTGTAATGCTAAGTAACTGTATACACAGATTAACCCCCTTGTAATGCTAAGTAACTGTATACACAGATTAACCCCCTTGTAATGCTAAGTAATTGTATACACAGATTAACCCCCTTGTAATGCTAAGTAACTGTATACACAGATTAACCCCCTTGTAATGCTAAGTAACTGTATACACAGATTAACCCCCTTGTAATGCTAAGTAACTGTATACACAGATTAACCCCCTTTTAATGCTAAGTAACTGTATACACTTTAAGTGTGAGGCTGTAAACAGTTTGTTAGTTATGAATTGGGGCCAAGTGCATAGGGGGTTGATGTCTAGTCCATAGAGGTTGGGGCCTAGTGCATAGGGGGTTGGTGTCTAGTCCATAGAGGGTTGGGGCCTAGTGCATAGGGGGCTGGGCCCTAGTCCATAGGGGTCATAGGAAGTAGGGAGATATCCAGGGGACAATGCAGGTTGTATTAACATCTTTGCTATCCACTCTACAGTTTCAGTGTGTAGATTTGAATTCATAAGCTACCATATATCAACTGCCAGTGAGTTCAGCTGATTTGGGCCATTTGTTCATTGAAGCTTGTGTAATACAACTTCACTTGTACATGGGCTCAAACCCATTGTTGCCAGATTCAGAGCTAACTACCTTAGACCTGAACTTTAAATCATTTGCTCAATTATGCTTACATGTTTGTTATTAAAGAAAAGCATTTTGTAACTGCATGTGCAGCACACAGTGTCTGCATTTTGTACTTGTTTACCTGAGAAGTAATTTCTTCCTTCCTTCCTTTAAGATTTAGACAAATGTAAGGCAGTTGTCTGCAACAATGGAGGTGTCTGTAGGAACTTTGGTGGTACATATACATGTGATTGTCCAATATACTGGACCGGGAAGAATTGTGAAACAGGTAAGGTATATTAAATTACATAGGAAACATTTTTCCTTTATGGCTATTCCATTAAAAATAACTTTTTTTTAGGGGGTGAGGTCTGAACCTTCTTTTTGTTTTGTCTGCATAATTTTAATTCATTTTTGTTCGTAGTGCTCATTAAAAAGTATCATTTTCCCTTACTGATTTAAATGGAATAGCTTCATCATTTTTGGTTATCAAAGTTATAAAAAGAAAATGTGCCAAAATGAACAGATCATGATTTTGTAAATTTGTTAAGGATAATACAGTAAAATAAAATATTCATATTTAAATTTATTAAGGATAATATGGTAAAATAAAATGTTCATATGTAATTTATTAAGGATAATATGGTAAAATAAAATATACATATTTAAATTTGTTATGGATAATATGGTAAAATAAAATGTTCATATGTAATTTATTAAGGATAATATGGCAAAATAAAATATTCATATTTAAATTTGTTAAGGATAATATGGTGAAATAAAATGTTCATATGTAATTTATTAAGGATAATACGGTAAAATAAAATGTTCATATGTTGAGTCCATACAGCTCTTAATAGATTGTTAAAGGAACAGTTTAAATGTGCCATATTAGTATCGGTAGAAAATTGCAGCAAGTATAGCACCTCCAATAAATGGTGCAAGGCTTAACGTTGTGTATTTGGTTGGGATTAATTGTAGTTTCATGGACAATGTTTTCCTTAGGACCTTGGAAGAGGAGATACATTTTCCTTAGGACCATGGAAGGGGAGATATGTTTTCCTTAGGACCATGGAAGAACCTTTATGTTATCAATTTAGGGGTTTGTAAATCCAGGATCATGGCTACTGTTCCAAAAAATAGATTTTCCCTTTGCATTTCATGTCTAGATGATAACCTGAGTTACAGTGAACAGAATTTCAATGCAGATGGGTACATTTGTTTTCTTTAGCCTAGGAAAAAGCTCTAGGTCAATAAGACCAAGGTCATTTGCTAAAAATATGTCCATTAGGGATTAAAGGAAATAGCTTGAGGAAGGTCATCAAGATTGGGTTTTGATTGCATGAAGTAAATACCAGATGTTGAGTAAATTGTTTTGAGACCTAAGACATAGTCAGTGATAAGACATTATGACTTTATGCAGGCACTCTTGTAGGAGACATTTTATATGAAAAAAGTAAATTCTTTTAGGCTAAAATAAAAAACCAGAATTTATTTATAGAGGCTTCACATTGGGAATTGTAATTAAAACATTAGAATTTCATGGGAATTTGGGAATTTTGTCATGTATGTCCTTTAGTCTATACCTTTTCTTACAATTGGTTTTCGGGGGCCCCGAGTGGCCGAGTGGTCTAAAGCGCTCTTCTTACCTTTTCTTACAATTGGTTTTCAAAGAAATTTGGCACTTAGATTTCCTTCTGCCAGACAAGGAAAAATGCTGTCAATTTCAGAGTCATTAACTTCAAGGTACTAGTATTTGATTTCTGGACATGTGTTCTCCTTACAATGGTGGCATGTTATATCCCATTTCTGGTTCTCTTAGTTTTTATTTTGATTGCTGACACATCAGTCTTGTTCTCACTTTGTCATTAAATTTTTTGGGATTATTTTATAATCATTGAACTGTAGATCCTCAGTCAATCAATATGATGAAACAATACAGTGAAGAATTTTTTAATGTGTACCCTTAATGTTATTTATTTAAGATGTGAATGAGTGTTTGGACCCAACCTTCTGCCGTAATGGAGGAAATTGTACCAACAGATCTGGAGGGTATAACTGTAGTTGTGTAACAGGATGGATCGGAGATAAGTGCACAGCTGGTAATTATGCTGATGTCCAATAGCATTTTAAGTCAATATTCTGATTATGGTATGTGTATATTGATATCAAAACTAATATTTTTTTGACTGGATAATTTAAGGCAGAAATGGCCATTTGTACAAGCCTTTCTAATATAGATCTTTTTTCACAAACAGAAATGGCCATTTGTACAGGCCTTTCTAATATAGATCTTTTTTCACAAAAAAGAAAGCAGAGAGATCACATCATTTATTCTATATTCAGAAATATTAACTATTCCAGTTCTGGAGGAATTATTTCTACTTTTAACTTCAAATTATGCCATTAGTATCACTTCTGTCAGATTGCAAATTTTAGGTCAGATATAGTTATATGTAAGTGAACCAGAACTTGATCAGTAGTTGATCTAGATCACAGAAACGCATTTAATGTCTGATTACTTTGTGAAAACTTTACTAAGCATTTGTTTCACAATGTACTTGAATATTTGATCAATCAAAAATCAGGTCAGCTTAACACCATGAGTTTCCTGAGAAAGTTCAAGAAAGCTGTCAAAGTAAAAGCATCCAGTGAGAATTTGTCCTTGATGATATAATGTATGTTACAGGCATTCAAAATGGAATATGCAATGCATTAGTGTTGAATGAATACCATGCCTTTGCAAGGCATCAGTGGTGAATGAATACCATGCCTTTGCTATGCAAGGCATTAGTATTGAATAAATACCATGCCTTTGGTATACAAGGCATCAGTGTTGAATGATGTATCATGTCTTTGCAAGGTATCAGTTTTGAATGAATATCATGCCTTGGCTAAGCAAGGCATCAGTGTTGTATGAATACTACACCTTTGCAATGCATGAGTGTTAAATGAATACTACACCTTTGCAATGCATGAGTGTTGAATGAATACTACACCTTTGCAATGCATGATTGTTGAATGAATATCATGCCTTGGCTAAGCAAGACATCAGTGCTGAATGAATACCATTCCTTTGCAAGACATCATTGTTGAATGAATATCATGCCTTTGCAAGGCATCATTGTTTAAATGAATGTAATGCCTTTGCAATTCTTCACTGTTGAATTAATACAATGCCTTTGCAATGCATCAGTGTTGTATGAATACCATGCCTTTGCAATGCATCATTGTTTTATGAATACCTTGCCTTTGCAATGCATCAGTGTTGAATGAATACCATTGCTTTGCCTTTGCAAGGCATTAGTGTTGAATGAATACTATGCCTTTGTGACACATCAGTGTTGAATGAATACCTTGCCTTGGCTATGTATCAGTTTTGAATGAATACCATGCCTTTGCTATGCATCAGTGCTGTACGAATACCATGCCTTTGCAATGCATCAGTGTTAAATGAATACCTTGCCTTTGCTAGGCATCAGTGTTGGATGAATACCTTGTCTTTGCAAAGCATCAGTGTTAAATGAATAACATGCCTTTGCTAGGCATCCATGTTGAATGAATAAAATACCTTTGCAATGCATCAGTGTTGAATGAAAACAATGCCTTGCCTTTGCAAGGCATCAGTGTTGTATGAATGCCATGCCTTTGCAAGGCATCAGTGTTGAATGAATACCTTGCCTTGGCTGTCATATCTTGATGGACTTGAGCATCTCACCAGTTCACCAGTGCTCAAAAAAATCTCTTTTTCAGAAGCAGGCCCTGGGCATTGGCTTTAATAAAATCACTTCCCCAAGTTCAGATCTGACTTGCTCCAAAGGGGTATATTTGTTTTAATTTTTGTACAGAGCATTGAAATCACTATATTACAAATAAAATATAAAATTGAAATCCTTTAAATTGACCTTTTCTGTGTTTATTTACCTTTCAAGGTAGTGTACTTCTGAAGAATAAAATCATGTGAGATTGTTTTCTGTGATTTCAGTTTCATTTGATTTTATTAAAAGTAGCATTTTCTCCTGATGTCATCTAGCATCTAATTATTCTATCAGTTTACTTGTTACTGACAGGATCGGCAAAATTGATGTTCATTAGCATTTGAAATGTGTCCTCATGTAAACAACATCACTCAACTGTAGATTGTTTATATTGATGTTCATTAGCATTTGAAATGTGTCCTCAAGTAAACAACCTCACTCAACTGTAGATTGTATATATTGATGTTCATTAGCATTTGAAATGTGTCCTCATGTAAAAAACCTCACTCAACTGTAGATTGTGTATAATGATTTCATTAGCATGTGTCCTCATGTAAACAACTTTCAATTTCAAATTGTTCATAAGATTGAACCCATGTTCATATTCTGCTGTAGGGAGGCTGTATAATTTTATATTGTTCATGAGATTGTCATATTCTACTGTAGGGAGACTATAATTTTCATATTGTTCACAAGACTCATTCAGCTGTAGGGAGGCTGTATTATTTTTATATTGTTCATGAGACTTCATATTCTATTGTAGGGAGGGCTGCATAATTTTCATATTGTTCATGAAACTCATATTCTGTTATTTGGAGGCTGTATAATTTTCATATTGTTCATGAGATTGTCATATTCTCCTGTAAGGAGGCTGTATAATTTTCATATTGTTCATGAGATTGTCATATTCTGCTGTAGGGAGGCTGTATAATATTTATACTGGCATAATAACCAAGGCATCTGAATCCTCTGAAAGCAAAGTCAATATTATGTGTGTGTTTTCTAATCAAATAATAATCATATTTGTATCATGTTATAGAATCATACATTTGTGCTCATTTCAAAGGAAACTTACAAAACTCATGAAATGATTTCAGTTGTTTGCTTATCAAGGCAGATAAAGAATATACTTAACTCATTTCATGAATTTCATTTGAAATGAGGACTGATGTAAAACCCTTTTATGCAGTGTAAGATCAGCTTGAAGATTGCTAGACATACACTAACCCATCAACTTGTGACATATTATTGTCCAGCTTGAAGATTGCTAGACACACACTAACCCATCAACTTGTGACATATTATTGTCCAGCTTGAAGATTGCTAGACACACACTAACCCATCAACTTGTGAGGTATTATTGTCCAGCTTGAAGATTGCTAGACATACACTAACCCATCAACTTGTGACATATTATTGTCCAGCTTGAAGATTGCCACTAACCCATCAACTTGTGACATATTATTGTCCAGCTTGAAGATTGCTAGACATAAACCCATCAACTTGTGATGTATTATTGTCCAGCTTGATTGATCATTGCTAAACATAAATACATCAACTTGTGACACATTACAGTCCTGCTTGATGATTGGTAGGCATAAAAAATACTTCTGTTCTTAACTTTGTTACACAGAGAAAATTTATTATTTCATGTAATGTTTAATTTGAGCAAATGGTATTATTACTTAAGCTAACTGCCTCATTTTTCAACTTTTTAAAAATTTTTAAAATGGAAGTTTGAATGCTTGAACTTATTCTTCTGCATAGTTTATATAAATATTGTTAGTGATTCACATCCAATGTTGAAAGATACAGCACAGCTATTAATAAAGAAAAAGGTAGCAAAATAAATTAAATAATAATTTTAAATGTCACTCTAGTAACATTTAATTCCATTAGAGAGATTGGTATATTGTGTTATGTACTGTATTAAATCTCTCCTTGCAGATATATGTAGCTGTTAAATTTCATTACATGATTTTATACTTATTCATTATTTGGTATCCCTGCTTAATTCACACATCATACTTAGTACAAATTCCATCTTTTCTAAACTCGGAATTGTATCATGTGTTTCTTTTACAGTTTTAAATACATGAATTATACTGTTAAATATTTATCACATAGTAAAATTGTATTTTCCTTTCAAAATATATTTTGTTTTTGTTATGCAGATGTAGATGAATGTATACTGTTGCCAAAACCTTGTTTGAATGGGGGAACCTGCTTCAATACGATTGGTTCTTATCAATGTAACTGCCCTAGAGAATGGACAGGAGCTAAATGTGAACAAGGTATACATTTTGGTTGTGTGGATAAACAGAAGCTGATTTCAGACAGGATAATATATTTCAGTAATATCAACTATTATATGTATATTTTGTGTGGACATGTCATAGACTTTATGATTTGTGCGGACATGTCATAGACTTTATGATTTGTGTGGACATGTCATAGACTTTATGATTTGTGTGGACATGTCATAGACTTTATGATTGGAAGAACTCTTGGTTCTTTGATATTTTTATTTGTTTTTCAAGGAAATAATGAAGTTGAAACCTTGCCAGTCATAATAGTTTTATGACATATTTGAAGAGAATTTTATGCTTGTTTCAGATTGAAGGTGGCTATGTGTATTTATTCCCATGATTTTCCTTTTATCATATTAATAAAAGTCTTTCGCAATCAGACTTGCATGTAGTTTTATAAATTTGTTTATCATGTTTTAAAGTTTGCTAAGATTAACAAAGTGACACTAATCAGCTATACAATTTTAAATCATTTGTAAATTAAGTCTAAATATGCCATGAAAAACACAACATCACTTCATTATTATGTCAAATTTGTAGATGTGAACGAATGTACTTATAACCCCTGCCAGAATGGTGGAACATGTCGAAATGAACCTGGATCATTTCAATGCATCTGTCCTCCTGAATTTACCGGACAACTATGTACCTTTGGTGAGTACATTTTTCTTTCTCAGTATCTATGAAAATGATATTTATTCTTTACTGTAGTTTTTTCATGTAATATTATGAAGAAGATGAATAAAAAGTTAATTCAATCAGCTTTTGCTGTAGCTACAACAATTTGTTTTGTCTGTGGACACACAATTAAATTTTTGTTCATCTATGCAAACAGGCTAATTTTAAAAATTTCTGCAGAGATTTTTATCTCCATGCCATTCATGCACTTTAGATTATATTTGACCCAAATATTTTAGTATGAAATTCATCAAGTAAAATGTTTCTGAAGCTGAGGCAGAGCTTATATAAAATAAAACATTAGGAAGTACTTTAAATTTTGTTCTTGTTTATTATCAGCTTCATAGGATTGTAGTCTGACATGAAAACATCTCCTATGGGATTGTAGTCTTCCTACTTTTAACTGACATGAACAGTGTTTTGTTTTTGTTGTTTTTAATTGCACTTTTTAAACATTATTAGTTATAACATGCAGAAGAAATGCAAGTTAAGTGCCTTTTTCAATGACACTCCAATACATTTAACCTAGGATAACCTGGGAAGGTTTCCAACTTGCAACTCCTAGATTAGGAATCCATGGTTCTACCATCTTTATATTCTTTCATTCCTTTAATACATCCCCTGATCACATTAACAGTAGGAAAATAAACACTGCTACCTCCCAAATCCAACCCTCCATTAAAGATAGAAATTTATCTTTTCTGCATCAAATGTATTTCCTGATCACGTTAATAATAGGAGAAATCCAGCCCACTAAAAAGATGAAAATTTGTCTTTTCTGTTTATCTCATATAGACAAAGAACAAACACTCTTGCCTATTACTTCCCCTTGTCACATCATGTGTGACTAGTTTTTGAGCTTCACTTATTAACACATGCAGTGTTAATTTACACACATTTGTTGTGTTTTGTTTTGTCATATCATTGAAACCTGTTTAAGAAGTGTAAAAATTGTAACAAGTTCAAGGCCAGTGGAGTCACACACGAGTTGTACCTATAGGTACAAAATGTACTTTGTTAGTACCATTCAGTATGTACTCTATATGGTCAGAGAGTTGTATAGACTTTGGCATAGAAACAGGCTGATGATGATGCAAATATTTAAAATTCCTGCAAGTAATTGTGATAAAGTGAGGAAGTGTACCCCATTTTTAGGCAGCCCAGGTGGCATATGTACCCCCAGCATGTCCAAACATAGCCTTTGGGCCTTTAAGTCTGGGTGCATGGGCTTTAATACCATATCTTCATCCAAAGCCATCCATAAAAATCCAACCAGTTAAGCCAGGTGTCCAGCATGTCCAGCTGTCTCAATCATGGGATCTTACTGAAAACTCCATCCATGTAACTTCTAATGGATGTGCTGTCAGACTGGAAGAAGGATGAAATTCTTCTGCAAGGGATACATTTACTCATAAACAAAAAGGTGGTGGAGATTGTATGAAAACCACAATTTCTAGGGTTCTATTCACAGCTTTTCCATACCAAAAGGCCCATGGCACAAATATGCTATCCATCACAATCTCATAGATGCTTACTTTCATTTCCCTATTCACTGAGAATTGTGAAAGTTTCTTCAGTTTGCTTACTGCAACAAAATTTTATTTATTTTGAGTCCTTCTATTCAGTCTAAATATAAAATCCTAGGTCATTACTAAATTATGCATTGCATTTTCACCTGTTCTGCTTGACTCTCTCTACTGCAGCAAATGGTAAAATCTATTTTCCTCTTACACAGAAGTGATCTCTTGTACCTTTTGAATTATCAGAGTTTTCTCATGAATTGGGAAAAATGTGACTTAAATTCACACTGTTTTGTCCACAATCTCAGTGTTGTGCATATCCTTCATGTCACATTGGATTGTAAAACTTGTAAAACCTCATGTCACATGGATTGTAAAACTTGTAAAACCTCATGTCACATGGATTGTAAAGCTTGTAAAACCTCATGTCACATGGATTGTAAAACTTGTAAAGTCATTCCTACCAGGACGTGATTTCAGCAAGAGAGTTCTTGCAACTCCTGAGGTTATTCAGTGCATCAGTGGATTTGATCCCACTGGGCTGTATTTATATGTGCCCATTACAAATGGCTCAATGGCACCCTATTCCAGACCACTTGATCAAGAGATCATTGGCACCCTATTCCAGACCACTCAATTAAAAGGTCATTGGCACCCTATTCCAGACCACTCAATCAAAAGGTCAGTGGCATAACCACAGTTGGCTCATGACAGCAATACCTTCAGAGAAGCCCCATCTGGATGTGACAGTATGTACAGATGTCAGTACATATGTTTGGGGAGCCCACTTGTTGAGGGCTTCAAATACAGCCAATAGCAAATGGGTACCAGGGAAACTGCCTCTTCACACCAACATCCATATGAAAACTCCATATGAAAGCTATCTTAAACACCTTTCAGGTCTAAAAGGACCAACTCTGCTAGAAGCCAGTCATGTTTATGTCAGACAACTACATAGTGGTGACTTCCCTCAACGAACAGGGCACCAAATTGCCAAACCTGTGTGTGCTGGTTTGGCAGTTTTTTATGTCAGTGCTGCCAACTTCAGATCAACAGTTAAATCAGTGTCCTGGCCAACATTCTCCCCAGAAATGGTCAGGTTATCCATACAGAATGGTCCCTTCATCTATTGGTTTTTCAGATTTATGCTCTGTGGGGGCATCCAATGATTGATATTTTGCAACAAGGTGGAAGCACAAATGGATTATGTTTTCACCTTTTTCTCACCAGTTCTGGACCCACAAGCTTGGGCTGCATATGCACAGTCAATCAGTTGGGAGGAGTTTTGGGCATTTGCCATCAGTCCCTGCCAAGGTCTTAGTATGAAAAATGATAACGCAAAGGAGTCAGAATTGCAATATAATTTTGATAGCCTCTCTCAGCCAAGACAAGTGCTGGGTCAATGATCTAATCGATCTCTGCAATAGAAGTAGCCTGGAATATTATGGCCAAACTGAATTCCTTCAAAACAATCATGGTTGCAGTTTTCCATCCCTGCCCTGATCATTTTCTCCTTCATGCATGGCTCTTATCAGGACAAGCTTTACAAGATAAAAAAGCATGTAGAGAGCTAGAAGGTCCTTATGACATAAAGGGGTGTGTTTTCAGGGACTAGTATTGAGTCAAAAAGGGGTGTGTTTTCAGGGACTAGTACTGAGTCAAAAACATCATCCCTTTGAGCACCTTAACCCCTCAACTAGAGACAAAGTGGGAACTGGTTACCATTAAAGGCAACTGCTTCATGATGTCTGACAATTCAGGCATTGTGGCAGAAGAGATATCATCATGATAAAGACATATCAGACCTAATAGCTGATTCTGATTTGAATAGGCCAAAATTCCTCACCCTGTTTCCAAACTGGAGTTTGTACTTTGTCTTATCATGACTCAATTCATATGCATTTGAGTCATTAGCCTGGACCTTGCTGAAGCTGTTCTCATACAAAGCTATTTTCTGGTAGTTTTAGCTTCTACAGGGTGTGTGAATTATATGCCTTTTCAGTTGACACAAACAATTTTCAGGTCTGATGGTTTAGTGATCCTCTTGACATAACCAGGCTTAATAGCCAAGAACCAGTCAAGAATTAGCCAAGAACCAGTCACCCTGGGCAGTCAGAGAGGCATCATATGCTCCATCCTGACTGTGAATAAATAATGAGCAGTGACCATGCAAAATCCTGTCCACACCCACAAGCACATAGAGATAAGTTGTTTCAAGTGCAAATGACTCTTTGAAGGTGAGAAAACAAGACATCACATCCCAAGCCTGATCTTTGTCGCTCATGAGTGTTACATGCTTAGCCTACTTTGAAGATCATTTGCCTGATGAGAATTTCAGCTCATGAAATTAGACTAATCTCTGCAAGTTTTGCATTCAGATGCAAGGTTTCAATCTGGGACATCATAGAAGTTGTTGGCAGGCTCACCCTTCTAAAGTTTTTATCTCAGGAACTTAGCTTCACATAGTCAAAACCTGAACCTGGTGGTTCTGGTGACTGCAGCCCAGATGCCTACCAGACCCAATTAAACCAACACAACCTCTCTAGTGAATTTTGATAGTAAGATTTCAGTAATCATCTTAAACCTTTACCTCATAAAGTGTATGGCTTTTTAGCCCTTCAATATGCATGTAGCAAAGATACCCATTGCAGTGCATTATAAATAGAACACCTGTTACCTATTCTACTCCATACACATAGGCCTTTTAAGCAGTGAAGTGAATGTTTAACGGTAATTTTAATCATTTTACGTTTTTGGTACACATATATTATGTATGGGAAGATTTAAAAGTAAAATCTGATCGTTATAGCTGTATAATTGTTTTTCACGGAAGAATTTTTTTATATGCTTTAAAATCTTGAGAGAACTCATTCACCATCAAGTCAGTGAAGCCACATGACCAACTGTAGCTGCCATTTCTCATACTCGAAATTTACAAGTTCTTTGTCTGCATCTACATCACTAAATCAGCTGAATTTGAGAATTTATAAAAACTAATGGCTTCCTACATCAGTATCAGAGCCTTTACCTAAGTTATTGAAGCTTTCATAGTTGTGATTCTAATTGTGAAAACTCGAGTAAGTACTGAATGAAATCCGCGACCTCCATTTTGGAGAGTGGAGAAAATGACCCAGTTGCTTTAAATAGCAGATTTCAACCAGAGCATAAACAGTGACAACGTGATCTGACGTAATAGTCATTCACACCAGTGAATGTAGTATCTAATAGGGAGTTTTCCCCAAAGGTGGTGCTATGAAAACCCGCTCAAAATGGCCGATGTTTACAGCAGGCGTCAAAAGGCGCTTACATGCGAATCGGGTAGAGGCGTCAAAAGGTGCTTACATGCGAATCGGGCAGAGGCATCCAAAGGCGCTTCCATGCGAATGAAGTAGAGGCGTCCAAAGGCGCTTGCATGAGGTAATGGGTTATGCTGATAGAGCGGTCGTATGACCATATACTGTATTGCTTTAAGTACGAGAGGTGGTTATCATTGACATAGGAAATCCAATATTTATTCCCTAGAACAATACTCAAGGTGTAGGTAGACTTCCTGAATTTCTGTGAATGTCTGCATGATTTCAGTTAAAAATTCCTTTACTCCCATTCAAAAATAGATGTTGATCCCTACCAGCTGTAGAGTATACAATTGGTAAATCCAATAAAAGTCTCTATCATTCCAATTAATACTGTTACTTGAGTGATCTCTGCAAACCTTGTTTTTCAAGGTAACATCTCGATCTGAGACATAATAGAAGCTGTTGGCTGGCATGCACTTTGCTATTTTTATAGACCCTAGAGAGCACTGTTCATAGTCTGAACCATTCTGTTTGTGAAAAGTTATGAATATTTCTCCTGAATAACTTTAAATTGATCAGAATGGTATTTTCAATTACTGCATTTCTCATGTTTGTTATTGACATTGCAAATATCACATTGATTCATTTGCTTGTTTCAGAGTTTCATG
>JAECUM010095817.1:0-29255 GCA_016617855.1 Megalonaias nervosa | reverse complement strand
ATTATATATGTTTTTTTAAGTGTTGTCAAATGTTGTAAAGCGCTTAGAGCTTCTAAAGATTAGGTGCTATACAAAGTCCTCATTATTATTATTATTAACAGCCATGCTGAAAATCTTTATATGGCTATATTTCTGAACTGATTTTCCTATCAACAAGGGATAATTATGAAAACATCATTTAATAAAAATGGTGCTCACAAGACCTACAATATAAGAACTGTAGTGGCCATCTCAAAAACCCTGCTGGCACTGACATGGGATTTCACTTCAATGATCTCTGCAATATGGGATTGATTCTGAATGAAAACAGTACAGATCTGATCACAGATATTCCACACTCTTCTGATGGTGTCTGAAAGTCAGACCTAACCATTGGATCATGCCAAAGGTCACAGTTTTTATTGTTGTTTTTCACTGAACTTGTAAATTTACACAGCAATTTTTATGTACAAATGAATTTGGATCAGATTTCATATAGAATCCCAATAAAGAAGCTGACAACACTCTGACATTGATTTGAAGGTCAAAAGTCTTGACTCTAGCTGTATTGGCTTGTGACACCACAACACAACACATTGTTGATATTTCTGAAGAATACCTTTACAGATGTCAGTTCAATAACTTAAGAAATAATTTCAAAAAATTGTCTTTTCATACATTTAACAAGGTGTGTAGTATATTAACTGGGGAAGATATTCCAGTCATTTTGTCATATTACTGTCTCATATTGGTGCTGCTGATGCAAACTCAGGATTTTTATTTTCTCACGTGAAACCCCTAATCCTAACTTGACATGACCATCCATTCACAAGTAGTAACATTAACAAGATTTTTAAGGTGGCTGCCATGGTGGCCATATTGGATGTCCAAGGGGAACCGTTCTCACTCAGAATTAACTAGACATCACAATAAACCTTTCTTTGAAAACCCTATCTGAATCTGACCAACCTTTCAGAAGGTCAGAAGCAATAACAAGATTTTAAATGTGGCTGTCGTGACAGTAGTATTAGATCTCTGAGTGGAATGAGTTTCATTTAGGAGCAACTAGACTACAGAGTAAATGTGTACAAAGTTTCATGACAATCCTCTCAGTAGTTTAGGAGAATCAGTGATAGCGAATTTGTACCGAGACGTAGCAGATGACAGGCCACCACATAACAGCTTCTTGTCTTAGACAAGTAAAGTTAAGATGTATTGTATGGTATCTTAAAAAGAAGGTGGGGAAGGATGGCAATAATTTCTACCACCTGCAATCCTTTGATGAAACTGCTTTGATATGAACAATAATTTATCCTTTATGGGTACCAGATTTATCTTTATGAAAAGGCTTAAATCTCAGCAAAAATGTATCCTTTATGCATACCATATCTGTCATGATAAACACGCTTCATTCTCAACAGAAATGCAACCTTTATGTGGACATTCCCATCTCTAATTTTTTTCAAACTTCTGTCAAATATTTAAGAAACAATATCTACAGGCATGTCTGACTTAAGCTCACCCTCTGCTTTTGAAATTTATAAGATTTGGCTCCTGGACTTGTCAGAGGATAAATATGGTAAAAAGAGACAAGCCAGAAATTGAGGATTTATAAGAAGGCAAGCTGAAAAATCTACTTCAAGCAGTAAGAGTGGTTTAGTATGGTAAAACATCATTTATCTGTACACTATGCAGTCATCCCAACTCTTCAATGATACAGACAAATGGAGTAGGTGTCTCCCAGACTGACTGTGCACTGTTTGTTCTTTATATTATGATCTTTAATTAGGACAAACGTATATCTGGAATATGTTATTAAACTCCATATCTTCCAATGAGACCAGATAAATGATGTTATACTGTACTTGCAGAGTTAAAGGTATATATCAGCAAAAATACAGTCAAACCTGCTTGAGAAGGTCACTATTATTAAGCAATGACCCATCTTAAATAGTCACCTGTTCATGTGGCCTTGACTCAACTGATAAAGAAATAACTTCTAACAAATGATCACCTGACTTCACAGGTTAATTTTTCAGGTGTTATCTGACAGGTGCTTGCTTCAGACCAGTTTTAGTGTGGTATCATACATGCAGGAAACTATATTAAAAGAGTCAAGTATCAACTAGCAAGAACCTGCCTCAAACTGACTTCAATTCTTTCTTCCAATATGATTAAAAAGCTATTACACTTTAACTAGATGATTTAACAAGAACAATAAAATTAAATAAAAGAATATACTACAATACAACATTAAAAAGTTTACGGTACAGGATATTGGTCACCTGATTCTTACCTTCCTCTTCAAAAAATCTGGAAAAGATAAATGTGGAACACTTAATACATTTTTTTCCTGAAAATGATAAAAAGCTATTCATGGCTTTACCTTGAGAATCTGTCCTTCACGGAATGGTAGCTCTTCATCCAGGGAGTCTAAATTAGGTGACATATGTACTGGATCATAGTCAAATAAAGCCACAAACAATCGAACATGATTGTCATGAATAGGTGGATTTATTTCCCCGCTTATAGAATCCACATCTCCATTATCCTCATAATCAATTATTTCTGACTCGGGAATATCTTCATGTATTTTATACGGTGTGATCACATCATTACAAGTCAACACATTTGCATTTCTGTCCTGGTGCTTTGGACCATTTCCATAGGGCTGGAAGCTTTGGAATGCACTGTCAACACTGTCACCACTTAAACTATTATGCTGTCTGTGGACTTCAGGTCTTGGTCCAGGACTGGTTATTGAACTCAAATTTTGAACAGAATTTTGACTTTCATTTAATACTTCTCTATCAAGTCTACCACTTCTATCTTGTGGACTAGTTTCCCTGGGGCTACCATGTAACCTAGTGTTAATCTGATCCCTTGGATTTGAGCTGCCTTGTGGGCTAAAACTACTCCTTGGGCTTGCACTATCCCTAATTCTAACACTATGATCATAAATTTGAGATTCAACATGTTGTTTGGGCTCCTTGATATTTTCCCGATAGCCATCCCTTTTGTCCATATATGAATTATACTTTGAAGTTGATGAGTCACGTCTATGCTGATCTGTGTGTTTTGTGGTAGAATCCCTATGAGAACTGTCCACAAATGAATCAATTTCCACATTATCAAGAGCTTCAAATGAACTATCCTGCTCTGCACTGCTGTCTCTTGTAATCTCTGAAATAGAAAATTTCTGATATAGGCCAAACACAACTGACATCAAATATTTAAAAAAAAAAGAATTCCATGGAAGAGCGGATTTTCTAAAATTTATAATCTGCCCAGGTCTGTCAGATTTCGTTTCAAATTTGCTCAAATAATCAAGTTGTAATGTTGCTTTACATTTATTCCCCCTGTTGACTTGGAGATGTAGAATACACCAAATGCTCGCAGCTGAAGCTGAGAGAAGGAATGGAAGAAACCTTTTTGGCATGGGGATGTTCCAGTTAATGTCTTGGACCTTTTAAATGTGGTTTATTATACTCTTTTTTGCCTTTATCTTTTGCATTCTAGACTCCATGTTAATTTCTGAAACACCTTTTCTTTTCATCATTTGTTTCATGGTACCCATAAAGTTTTCGCTGAATGGGCCGTCTTCCTAGGGATTTGTGCCAAGGTTTTTCTTTGACCATGTTTGCAACCGACCAGTAGCTTCTGTTTGACATAATACGGTTGGATTGTGCTGATGTGCCATTTAGCCCTTTACATAAATACATGCATACCTACCTACATGCATGTACATACATATATACATACATACCTACCTACATATATACATACATGTACATGCATACATACATAAGTACATGCGTAACCTAAGTATATCTACAGGTTAACTAACTTTGTTATAATCAATCCTTTCCTGCAACATAAGTCCCTCTCAATTTGAACCTATTTTGTGAGCTTAAAACTTCAGGAAAAAATATCTTCATTCAGGACAGATAAAAAACTTCTGCTTTTATAATCTCATATTCCCAGTGAATCTTGGCACAAACCATACTTGGCAGGGTAGGATTTTTTCCCTTCTAAAATACATGCATGAATCTGTTGGCTCCCCCCCAATATAAATATATATATATATATATATATATATATATATATATATAGATAGATAGATAGATAGATAGATATATGAAAATCAACTTACCAATAGATGGCACTGTTGTATGGACAGGTACTTTCTCCAGAGTAAGCTGTGACCTTACAGAATCACCAACCTCTGCTCTGTGGACGTTTTTTATGCTATCAACAGTTCCGATGGAGTTTTCTTCTTTTTTTCTGGATACCGCTGATCTTGGAGATTTACTGCTGGTTTTGTCCTCCTGTAGAGCCATTTAAAGTTGTTACAAATGGAAAAGAATGGATGTGATTGGTCAGTTTCCACCCATGCTATGCTAATTAGCATAGAAAGGATTGTTCTGATTGGCTATTTCAACTCAGATCAGACCAGAAACTCTAAAAGAATCTTAACTGCAGCACCATCAAATAAAAACCAGAATATTGATGCAATTTTTTTTTAAATGAGGTGCATGAAGAAGTCATGATGATTCAACAAAACACAGCACTATCTGTCTGACAATAGGTACAACTCTACAAGACAGCTGAAAAGGTCTTATAATGTCAAGTTATTCACTGACTAACAAGACATGTTACTTCCAAGACGTAACTTAAATAAATTGTTAAGAGAGTATAGTACAATGAAGTTTAAACATATTCAAGTTGTCTACAAATTTTAAATATTGACACAACATTGAACACGAACAAGCAAGTCTGAACCACAACAGGAAGTGAAGTAATATTAGCATCAGCATAGAGGTCAGCATAGAAGAAAACAAACTTGCATGTGAAGAAAACTCTATATGTTTACTATTAATTTAATAATATGGTATGTCTATGTGAAGGGAGAGTCTTCTAAGAGTGAATCTCAGACAGCATTTTACTGTTCTCTGTAGTAGCCAGCTTTTACAATTTTTACTAACAAACTGTAACATGGTATCCCTCTACTTTCAGAATACTGTGACATGTTTTTAACATTGTTGCATGAACTCGGTACAGTCTTTTTGAATTTGAGCTGGCTATAATATTGAGAGAATTGTCTTTTATGGATCTTATGACTTTCATTTCAAAATGCTGTTTTATTTGATATCAGACTGTGCCATTAACATAAATAAACTGGATGCATCAGAAATGTTCATAAATATATAGTAATTTATACAGAAAAATCAGCACTAAATAAATATACTTGATCCGATTTCTGAAATCGTTGGGCAGAATTGGCTTTCTGAGTAAGCATGGATGTATGAGTAAGCATGGATGTATATAGGTCTTCCATGGATTCATTTAAATGATCATGGACACAAAATAATTAATGTCAGGAAAGCATAAAATGTAGGTCACAGTGACTTTAAGGATATAGTAGTAACAGAGGTGCATCAAGGTTCATAATAGGAAAACCCTATAAACAGCACCCACGAAATGAACTTTTCACAAAATTGCAACAAAGTCACTGAAGACTGAAATATAGGTCTCAGAGACCTCTTTTGCAAAACTTATCAAGATGCATCCCTCATGATGTTTAATGACTCTAGGTTTGACTGTATGCATATAGAATGCCAAAAACACGTGTTTTGTAAGCTAAATGGATAAATCTAACAAAAGCCATTCAAAGATGAAATCTGTCATAATCAGTCTCTATTTGTTATAAGAGTGTCGTAGTTTTTGTTATAAGGGTGTTGTAGAAACAGAGGTATAGTATCATCCATTTCATAATTCGTAGAGTATGAGTAGTGCCAGAAAAAATCCCCAAGCGAGTGAAGCATAGAATATGGGTCATAATGACCTACTATTGACCTACTTTTGAAATTGGGATTAGTGCTCATCAATATATATTTCCGCATTTTATGGTTCTGGACAGGGCTTTACACATGACAAAAACCAACGAAGTCATGAGCTAATGCAAAATAATGAACCTAAAGCCAGTAAAATGTGGAATATAGGTCAGTGACCCCTTTCAGTATGGGTGTAGTACTAAGAGACATAAGCAATCATCTAGTTCATGTGATTAGAGCATGAGCAAGCAGTAAGGACAGCAAATGGAACTAAAGTGAACTAAAGTGTGAAACATGAGTCACAGTGACCTACTTTTAAAACAAGGGCATTGTACTCATCAAGATGCATCCTCTCACCACATTTCATGATTCTGGGTAAACAGTGTTATACCATACATAGAAAACAATGCAGTCATAAGCTAAATGCAAACGTCAATAAATTGTAAAATGTAGGTCCCATGACCATTCCTTGTGAGGGTGTGCTACTAAAAGAAACTTGTACAATTATCAAATGTTGAAAATTCTGGCATGAACAGTTACTGAAACAAGTCAGTGAATGTATTAGTACTTTACAGCACATCATTACAACAGTGGCTATTTGGTGCCAAGTAAAGCCGAAGTTTGAAAAATGTAATGATGATGAAGTAAAATGGCACCATACTTTGGGATGTAAATTCATTTAAATTAATGTCATGTACATTGAAAATAAAAGCACAAGGACATTACACAAAACATGAAAGAGTGATTAAAATAAACCCATCAATGACCGTAACCTTAGAGGTACAGTATTAACATATTCGATTATTAGACAGAAAGGGACTCCAAGTTGGATAAATAGGTATAGATCCATGAGTGAGGAGAGGAAGATTTATGTTAAATGGTTACAGATATTATGTGTTATAATGAGGAAATAACATCCCCACATATAACAAACCACATACAATATTACAAACACACATGCACGTATCACATATAATAACTGTATTACGAAATACTGAAGCAAACACTGCACCAAATGGCCTAGACCCAAATGTTAAAATAAATAGCACGCATATATTGAAGAATCAGATATTTGCCCTTCTGCCTCTTGCAGTCCAAAAAAGGCACAAAAACTTGCAGTCAAAAAAGGTACAAAAACTTGCAATCAAAAATTGTATCAGAACTAGCAGTCAAAAGGTACAAAAACCTGCAGTCAAAAAAAGGCACAAAAACTTGCAGTCAAAAAAGGTACAAAAACTTGCAATCAAAAATGGTACCAGAACTAGCAGTCAAAAGGTACAAAAACCTGCAGTCAAAAAATGTACAAAAACTTGGATCAAATAAGATAAGTTCAAATGGAATCAAGTATAGCCAATTCATTGCAAATAGAAGCTGGGGATGAGGTAGTATTACTATGCAAGACATTGACCCTCACATTTGTGTTTTTGGGGTCACCATCTTACTGCCTAAATAACGGTGTTGTGTAGCATGTTCTGAGTTTGTCTACCGTTGGAATGAGAAGTCAAATTGTTAGGAATATCGCACACACCTGGTAGCTCGTATCATTGCTTTTCTACAAACTGAAGTCATATGGCTGTAGATGGACTTTACTTAATCTGATGTCTTTTTCTAATAAATTCAAATTCTCACACAAGCAAATGGACATGTTTTCAATTTCAGTTGGCTAGAATGCGATGTAAGCCGGGAATGCTAAATCGGATTAAAGGGAAGTATGTTTCTTTAAGGGAATGAATAACAATATATTAATACTTAAGACAGTGATTAGATAGCTACCTTTTGTTCAAATACTTACCATCCTTTTAACAGATATCAGCATTCCCAGCTTCCATCACATTCCAGCCAACTTAGGGATGGGGGTGGGAGTGGGATCATCAATATATATTTGTGTATGTGGTGAAAACTGGACGAAAATTGGATGAGAAATGTTTAAGCTATAATATTTTGAAACTGCATGTTTGTTAAAAATATATATTAGATGTCTCACAGTGTCCAACCACATGACTGACTCATGAACAATAACCAACAATCAGAACTAAATGTAGCTTATTCACTACATGACACTGTGAAACAATAACAAGTAATCAGAACTGAATGTAGCTTATTCACTATGTGACACTGTGGAACAATAACCAGCAATCAGAACTGAATGTAGCTTATTCACTACATGACACTGTGGAACAATACCCAGCAATCAGAACTGAATGTAGCTTATTCACTATGTGACACTTTGGAACAATAACCAGCAATCAGAACTGAATTTTGTTGATTCACTACGTGACACTGTGGAACAATAACCAGCAATCAGAACTAAATGAAGCTGATTCACTATGTGACACTGTGGAAGAATAACCAGCAATCGGAATTGAATGTAGTTGATTCACTACGTGACACTGTGGAACAATAAGCAGCAATCAGAACTGAATGTAGCTGATTCACTACATGACACTGTGGAACAATAAGCAGCAATCAGAACTAAATGTAGCTTATTCACTACATGACACTTTGGAACAAAAACCAACAATCAGAACTAAATGTAGCTTATTCACTATGTGACACTTTGGAACAATAACCGGCAATCAGAACTAAATGTAGCTGATTCACTATGTGACACTGTGGAACAATAACTGGGACACTGTGGAACAATAACTGGCAATCAGAACTGAATGTAGCTTATTCACTATGTGACACTTTGGAACAATAACCGGCAATCAGAACTGAATGTAGTTGATTCACTATGTGACACTGTGGAACAATAACCAGCAATCAGAACTGAATGTAGTTGATTCGCTATGTGACGCTGTCGAACAATAACCAGCAATCAGAACTGAATGTAGCTTATTCACTACGTGACACTGTGGAACAATAACCGACAATCAGAACTAAATGTAGCTGATTCACTACGTGATACTGTGGAACAATAACCAGCAATCAGAACTGAATGTAGTTGATTCACTACGTGACACTGTGGAATAATAACCGACAATCAGAACTGAATGTAGCTTATTCACTAGGTGACACTGTGGAACAATAACCGCCAATCAGAACTAAATGTAGCTGATTCACTACATGACACTGTGGAACAATAACTGGCAATCAGAGCTGAATGTAGCTTATTCACTATATGACACTGTTGAACAATAACCAGCAATCAGAACTGAATGTAGCTGATTCACTATATGACACTGTGGAACAATAACCAGCGGTCAGGATGGAATGCAGCTTATTCACTACATGACATAAGTATAATCATCCAAACTCAATCCAATTTAATACAGAGAAACTTCACATAAAATAAATTTGATCCAAGTATATAAAAATCAGCAGAGAGACGTCATGTAAAAGTGGCTATCAAATGATCGGTAACACACTTGTACATAGTAGAACAAGTCTGGAATTTCTTCTTTATGTTAATATATGCAATCGGTGATTAAATGTGCCAATGGGAAATTAACAAATTAGCATGGAATCTGCAAGGGGTCTGATTTCAAATGACATCAGTTAGTTATAATGTGTAAAATTTGCACCAGTAGAATCAGTGTTGTCAATAGTTTCAATAGTTCTCCTTTATCACTGACAGAAATGAGTGCTTGTGAATGTGGCAACTGTTTTGCATCCTTAGGCAGTACAGTGCGTGGAATTTGGTTGTTAGTTATCTCTGCTCCTGCACCCAGACATGTTCTAGTAAGCAGTTCTTTGCACAAGGAAATTAATTTCTGATTTTAAAATAACACCAATAATGCCCTCTAGATTTAAGTGAAGACATGAAAAATGATGTTTTTAAAGCATTCATACCATGCAAAAAAAGGGCATGATACTAAGAAGAGTCCTGCATCCAATGAAATAGTCACCTGAAATGGCCAAATTAGAAACCTGCAGCATGTGGTCTGTATTTTTGTTATCTTGTCAAGGATAAGAATGGCATATGATGGCAGATTTCAAGTCTAAGTCTGCAATCTGCATAATGGAAATATAAGTATATTTTTGGCACAGTACCACCATACCACCGAAAATCCCTCTTTGAAAGACAAGACCTTCAAGTTGATATGTGTATCAATATGTATCACATCACAGATTGTGTATCATGTATTGATATGTGGCACAGTTGTATTATTTCACCCCTACAATGCAATGAATTCAACATTTCCCAAGAATGGGACATGTGTGTGTAACTTTAGTGCCATGATACTATTGTCCAATCAACTTAGAAAAACTATGATAAAATATGCACCCTTAAGAAAATAGCAAAATTAAGTATAAAAAAATGCACTTTACAATACCAACTGTTACGTGTCTAGGCTCGTACAAAAGTAACAAAGAAAAGAGTGAAGCCAACAAGCTTTGTAAAATTTAACAAAATAATTTATTTCCCTAGAAAACAAGGTAAAAATAAGAAAAAGGACTTACGGTTTATGAATCTAATCCAAAATAATTCCTAGATTAATAAATATAAGTCCTATTAATAAAAAGTTCTAAGTGAATCAAAGTTCGAATATCGATGAAGTTCCAAGATGGAAGGCAATGACGTCTTCTATAACCTGCTTTGTCCTGATGTGTCAACAGTTCCTTGTTGAATCACCAAGAATAATATTCCAGTTTGGAATTCCGAATAATTTCCTATAAATGTCTTTGTCCAAGAATTCTGATGAGCAATAGTATTTCCAGGGAAAACAAATTATTTTAAATATAAAATTTCAACTCAAATTGGTCACAACAAAAATACCTTTGGGCAAAGGTATGAATTACGACTGAATAAAATCACTATGAAAGTGTCCATTTTAACCCTAACTGAAATACAATTTAGATCCCCATCATGGGGTCACGTGATCACTTAGTTCAAGCAGCTTAGTAACACCAGACGTCGACTATCATGTATGCCATGGACGAATTTGATTCTACTGAACGAATCTTACTAAAAAGAAGAAAAGTTGTTTACACCAAAGCTGAAACTGGTTCTGAATCTAGGTCAGCAAAAGATACAATGTTTCAAACTACTGACTCTTTATCAGGTTAAAGAGGATTGAATTGAATTTTCTGGAAAAACGTCAAATCCAGTGAATAAAGTTATCATTACAATAACATGGAATGAAATAAAAATAAAATTTAAAAAAACCCCTAACAAACAAACAATTTAATTACATATACATAACACAATATACTGCAGTAAACAGGATATTCCAAACTTTTTAGAGTTAAATCAATGAAACCAATAGTTCTGATTATGAGTTTTAAAAATTAATGAACTCATATCTACTGCCCTATCTATTGCAGGGAGCCATTCAGTGGCGCAGTGGTTAGCATACCAGACTCATGACTGAAAGGACGCAGGTTCAAATCCAAGCATCGGACCAGCCTGAATCAGCTACCATGGTGTGTCCTTGGGCAGGGCACTTTACTTCAAATGCCTTGGCACTAAATAACCTACTTGTGTTGCTGTGCCATAAAGCACCAAAACAAATCCTATCCTCTGCTTCATGCACTAGTAAACGAAGTTCAGAATTTTTAAGACGGAAGGCCAAGGTTTCAGTATGAGGAGAGTTTTGTGTGTTTGTGGATTTTTAAAGTAGCTGTAACAATTTGAGTCATATTGCAATGATGTCTTCATTGTGGCAGTTTATAGCGATGTCTGGCACTGGGACATCATGTTGAATGTGGGGCATCAAGTCCCACCCAGTCACATTATCCTTACATCAGGCTGACCAGTCCGAACACTAACCTCTTAATGCTTAGCACCAAAGGAGGCAGCTGCTAGTACCACTTTTATAAGTCTTTGGTATCACTAGGCCAGGGTTGGAACTCGCGATCTTTGATATCCAAGATGGATGCTCTAACCTCTTAGGCTACTGGAACGGTCAGGAGAGGTTCTCATTCTCATGTTAGTGTAATTACTATAATTCCTAGCTTTATTGATTATCTGAAATGAAATATCTCAACCAGTGTTCAAAATTAACTATATGAACTTACTGGACATCAGGCAGCCAGTGTTCAAAATTAACTACCGTATTTCATGTATTTTTTCGTACCCTTTAATTTTTCGTACACAATCCAGTTATCAAAATAATAATTATTTAAATGTATAGTAATTTTTCGTACATATCACTTTGTATTGTTTGAAAAATTCATTAAATTATTGGACATAAAATTTCCACTAAGAAGATTTACGTTTGCAAAAAAGATCAAAAATACTGTATTCCCATTTTGTTTTTACAAAAATTAATGATTAATTGTTGGTGAGAAAATATAATGACTGATGTATAAGCATGGGCACCTGCAGCATAGGTCAAGGGGGGTCACGTGATTCCCCTGGAAATCATACTGCAATATATATATATTTCGACAAGTTTAATCATGCAAATGAAGCTGAAAATATGTCACAAGATTCTGTTCAAAATGCTTAGTAAATATTAGCTGTAGTTTCAGACTGCTTACTATACTACTCTCCCGGCCGTGACTGACTGATACCCCCCCCATTGCAAAAGATGCTGCAGGCGCCCATGTGCATAAACTCTTATTGTCATTACAATACCTACTGTTGTTTATTATCAAATGAACAAAGGACTCCACAGACCATTCCTTTAAATATTATCATTAATTAGTTCTCCTCATTAAGTCCGTCACCGTAACAAAACACCATGTGCATTTTAAAACGAGTTTGGAAGCCCTCTGATGTTGTCTTATCCAACAAAAATTACATCTCAGTACATGCTAAAGTGAAGACCACAGACCATTGGTCAACTAGTCTTATTGCTTCATTAGTCATACAAACATAAAATATAAAAACCCTGTCATTTTCCATCGTAAATTTGAAAGTCACGGACTCCGTTAAATTGATTTGTATATATACATATACTATCTTTTAAGTGCTTGTTCTGTTTTGACTTGGATATAATTAACATTTTATTGCAAATCTATTCTATGATATACCCCACTATTATCTTTATTGGCGAGTTCGAATAACAAGTAATGCATATGATCGCTTGTCCTTATAACATCTGCTATATGGACAACGGCTTCAATAGCACATTGACAGACTTTCATGTCCCTAAAGAGAGCCTCATTTCTCTATTGGCAGCCTCGCTGATTTGACCTCTTCAGTCGATTCTTGCCCTCAACCTGGTTTCAACTGGAATAACCAAAACCCTAAACATGTTTAATTACCGTGTAAAATAACACTGTATAGCCATGTGGTTGTTGTGACAATGTACATTGTAATTAAAACAAGAATGAACTGTTGATTTTGCGGTGTTTATTCCTAATGGAATATAGTAGGGTCGTAATACATGAAGATTATCCCACTCGTCAGGTAACTGAAAATAGTCTTTTTTTCTCTTTGCAAAAGCTACAAATAAAAACTACACTGAATAAATACGGTCTTGTACACTGAAAAAATTTTGTTTGATTGATCTCTCTGGAGTGCATGCACACACACACACACACACACACACACACGCACGTGCATGCGCACTCATGCGCATTAACTTAAACGTTGATTTCAAGTTCTTTATTTTTTATTGCAGTTTGATAATGAGATTATTGTTGAGGTAAAAATACAACTTGCACTTAATTTCTTGACGATGTTGGGTCGTATCGTTGCGTACAATTTACCAATAAATAATACCCATAACTTATACATGTTCAAACCATCTTGATCATTTTGCCAGTATTACACAACATAACAGCTACATATGTTCTAAATGCAGATGAGCTTGCACACCGAGACATAATCCTCTCTCTCTCTCTCTCACTAATAACAACAGTACTTTTGATTTATTGTAATTAGATTCTTGAATTGAGAGCAGAATGAAACAGAAAATATACGTTTACTTTGTGCGTTTGTACCGTTAGGTTGTCAAGTAGCGTGTGTACCATGGGACTTGTTTTGGTACGATCCCTTTATTTTTTGTACACAGTCAGTACCACCAAATGATAATTATTTATTTTACATATAATTTTTCGTACATTGAAATTGATAATTATTTTTCGTGTACGAAAAATTACATAAAATACGGTATATGAACTTACTGGACATCAGGCCAGTAAATATTAGAAAAAAAAAATACCTTTAAAAAAGTACATTCTTAAGATTGCTGGTTTCACACTAATGGCGTCAATTTACCAAAATAACAAAACACCCCCCCCTTGCCCCATTTTCTTTTTCCAAACAAAAGATTATTACTTCAGACGATATTTTGAAGTCAACCATTTAAAGGGAAGGTATTTTGTTTTTACTGCTGTTTAAGTGCCAATTTTGAACAATACAATTTGAAAAAGATACTGCATTAATTCCATGACCAAATAAAACTCATGCTGGAAATTATAATATGGTATTATATTAATACTGTTAATGGAATTTACAGGTTTAACATACAAATAAACAAAGTGTTTTAAATCAGAACACGATAAAGTGCAATGGTGATTCTAAAAACACATCCTTATACTTTGTGATGCTTGTGAAATAATGAGCACATCTAGAACAAACTGGTGGATCAGTGCACACTACTGGCCAAAGAAAACCATATGAAAAGTGAAAAACAAGGGTGCATCAAATGACTTTTCTGGATGGAGTATCAAAATGACTATTCTGGATGGAGCATCAAAATGATGAGTGATGAATGGAAACTCAAGTCAAAGCTGCTCAATCAACCTATTCTGTGTGAATGTAACCATCTTTAAATGATAACCTACAATATTTATGTAACATGACCTACCATATTTAAGTAACATGATCCACCATATTTATGTAACATGACCACACATATTTATTAAACATGACCTACCATATTTATGTAATATGACCTATCATATTTAACATGATCAAACATTTATTAAGCATGACCTATGATATTTATGTAACATGATCTACCATACTTATGCAACATATCAAAACGTATTTATGTAACATAGTTTACCATATTTATGTCACATGTCCTAAAATGATTATGAAACACGACCTACCATATTTATTTAGCATGATCCACCATATTTATGAAACATAACCTACAATATTAATGTAACATGACCTACCATAGTTATGTAACATGACCCAACATATTTACAAAACATAACCTCATTTATGTAGCATGATCTACTATCTTTATGTAAAGATGACCTAACATACTTATCAAACATGAATTATAAGCTCTGTCCAAATACATTATATTTTGGAGATGACTTTTGTAGTTGTAATCCGAAAGAATGAAATGTGCTAGTAACAAAGTTTGCTCAGGACCACTACTGCCAAACTTTTCAAGAAGATCTCACCTTAACAGAAAGTAAATTTACATCACAGAACAGATAGCAGTTTTGCACATTTTGACAATTTCGCACATTAACAAAGTACATAACCACCCCCAATTCCAGCAGTTTTGAGTAAATTGAAGAAAAGTATCCATAATTCACAGTCACAAACTTCTGCATGAATATAGTATTTGTTCATCATACATCCACTGGGACCATAAAACAAAATCCTTTATTTTTAACAGACTTTATTTTCAGTACTGTAATTTGATTTAGCCTGGGACACATGTCCAAAATTCGATTTAGTCTGGGACACATGTCCCAAATTTGATTTAGCCTGGGACATGTCCCAAATCTGATTTAGTCTGGGACACATGTCCAAATCCTTTAAGTAAATACACAATAAAAAATTTGCAAACACAGATTTAAGAAGTAATGTTTTTGTGCTTTTTACACATCTTGGACAAATAAGACCCCACTGATAACCTTGACCTTTCTTTACTATGACAAATGTTCTCAGATGCAATCACAATAAAATTAATTAAAAGGGCACTATATATTTCATATGACTTTTATGTTGAGTGTAATTGAGAAACATTATTTTCGGCAAAAATGTAACTTAAAAAAACAAGATCAGTGTTTTTTTTATGTTATGATCTTTTTGAGAAGTTTGTTGTAGTCACCATGAGCAATTCTGTCAGAGGTAACAGATTACAAACAAAGAAGTTATCAGTGAAAAAAATGAAAAAAATTTTTTTGCAGTGTTTATCATTCTTAAATAAGTAAAAGCCTGATATACTGAGGAATTGTGTAAATTTTTTGTTGTTGTCTGTTTTATATTTTAAGGGAACTGTTTATGATTATAAAATTGGGAATTTTTTAACAACTGTAAATGACTCTTTCACTGATGTTTCTGTACACGGAAAATGACGACACAGAAAATGCTTCATCATACTTTAACTTAATTTTTATGATTTTTAAAAGCTACAAGTCTCAAGTTTTGTTGTCCATGTAGAATTTTTTATTGTTTCCATACCGAACACTAAGATTTTATGCAAGTTATATTGGAAATGAAGTTTTCTGTGGGCAATGAAATTTTGATGCAAAGCTGGAACACTACTCTCACATTGGGCAATGTTAGCGGTTTTTTTTCTTTACCATGCAGAGAAAGACATATTAATTGTCAAACTTGAAAAAAAATAAAAACTAAAATACTGAAAACTCCACCAATACCTCAAGCATATCCAAGAAACAGCATTAAACATACAAGGGTAGTAGCAAGAAAGGGTGAGGGTGATAGAAATCTCATTTGTTTACTGGTTTATGGATGAATCAAAGCACAGAGGATATGATCCAAATATACAACATATCCAGTAGAACAAGCATATTTCCCAAAACTTTTAGAATATGCCACCACCACTTTAATTCAGATGCAATTGAAGCCATGCTCTTGACTTTCCACTCAAGTTTCCAAACCACACCAATAAAAACGATTGTAGAGGGATTCAAACTTGCATCAAAAAGCCCTGACCTGTTGTTTTGAAAGGCTAGTTTCATTAGATTGGCATGATTTTCTCCCTAACTCCAATGAACTTGGAGTACTCCTGCTACTGAATGAATTTGGTGAATTTTCTTCAGCTTCAGAAGAGACAACTTCTTCAACCTCCTCTGGAATATCCGACAACTCAGAGCAGCTGCTACTATCTATAAACATGTCCTGATACTGAGTGCTAATACCAGTCTGGAACTGTGAAATAAATGACAGATATTAAACATAAAACATGCAAATACTGTACCAGTCTGACTGGTAGACGGTGCTACTGATTTTAGTCAATGTATGCACTGACAAAATGAGCAATAAATATTGTTACACATTTCACTTAGTTATAGATGAATATAGCGAAATTAGGATTGCATTAATGGAGATATAATTTAAATAAAGGAAGCCAAGCTTAGCAAGCATTACATAACAAGTGCAGCATTAATAAGGTGTACTAGCTTTGCAAAATTGAGCCCAATTTCCAAATAATAAATGATAAATATCTTAATTAGAATGCCTTGCTAAATCATCAAAAGCTACAACTTAGAATAGAGTTACTGTAGCAGTATTTTTCTCCTCCAGATGTCATGAAAAAATGGCTGGACACAAGCCAGGGTAAGATACACTCAATGCCAAAAACTGTTGTTTAAACAGCCCAAAAAAAGTTTGGATATTGTGCTCTATTTTGAACAGGTCATGATGCTTGGTGTTATGACAATTGTATGATACATTAATATTAAGACACACACTCAAAATAATACATAAAAATATAAAGTACAGATATTGATTTTAACAGAATTGCTGTAAACTTCAGTTTCTTTTAGGAAGGTATTAAATATCATACAAAAAATAAACAAAACAATTTCATTATAATACACAAAAAATTTATTTTAGTTGCATTGTTTTTTATCCAAGAGTTACTGTAATAATTACGATAAACAACTGAATAATACATATGCAGTAATTTGACTTACTCATATGATACATTAATTTTTAAAGTTAACATTTAACCTCTCCATGAACGGGAAATAAAATGTAACCCAAACTGACCAATAGTTCTTCTTCTTTTGGAAGATACAACATTTAGAAAGCTTGGCTAACATTAATCATAGGTCTTCATTTGAATTAATTGACTGGTTTTGCACATGCAGAAAAACAATACAAGAACACCTTGACATGCAATTTGTAAATAGTCAGACGATTTGATTGACAACTGCTCACCTACAACACAGAAAAATTAGAATAAGCCAGGTGATAATATTGTGCAAGAATCAAGGAATAGGGCTTGGGGGCTGGGGTTTAATGTCTGAGTTGTTAGAGAGGAGAAAAACATTCAAGTGGTTTTCTTACTTGTGCATACTGTGTTATTTCCCTACATTTGGTGTCTAGTTCATCATCAGAATCTCTACCCTCAACAGGTATTGGTGATTTCTGCAACAGTAAAGTGTAAAATGTTGAAAGTGGCAAGAAACATCTGTAGAATTATTTCAATTGCAACTCTAGTAGACATCGATTTGTGCATTTTTAAACTTATTAACCATACTAAATTTCAACAAAAAACGTATATAAAGGCCTGCACATAAATGTGGTGATATACAACTTTACTTCTTCAGTTCCAAGTCAAAATCCATGATCCTGGGAGTGAACTGGATAAAAAGTGTCATCTACAAATGATATGCCACCACACTTATCCCCAAGCTTATGTAAAACCTCACATATCATATGGTCCAGTACTTATGCTAGACTCTATGGTCCAGTCAGTTTACATACCGTATATACCGCATATATTGGGACACAATAAAATAAACTTTTTTCCTGTCCCAGAACTAATGGTTGTCACTTTTTTTCACCAAGGTCACACGTCCCAAAACTTAAGAACAAAATAAATTTGTATTGAATTTGCCCCCCCCACTACATGTTGCAATAAAATAGATAAACAAAGTGCTTATTTGATAATAAAATGAAAGAAACTAACGTTATATTATTATCATTTATTCCTCTTTTTTATCATGAGCATGAAAGAAAAAATATCTCCATGAACTCCATACATGCAACATAGGCATCCATACTGTCGAGTGTATTGCTTATGTCTGATAACACAAGACACATTGTTCACTGACATGAACATAGAGAAGCAATTAAATCATTGAACTTACCAACAGGATATCAGATACAAAGTTATTTTATTACAAAACAAGCCGACCTTGGATTCTTTTAAGTGTGCCGATTTTTTAAAAATTTTTTTATACAAAGTCAGCAGACAGAGGGAAACCAACTTTGGTTCCTTTTTTATTGGTATTCATGCGAATTTTGAAAATAAAATGAAACAATGGAAGTATTTTTAAAGTACACAATATAGTGCTTCATGCAAGGACATCGATGACCCAATGTTGTCCAGAAGAATTGGAGAAAATAAAATCATTCAATGAATTTGTGAAGGCCAGAATTTAAGAAGATGATTTTGCCAACAATACGATCATTAACATGGATGAAATTCCAGTGTACTGTGATCTCATTCCTGGACAACTGTCAATAAGATGGGGGTTAAAAGTGTGAGAATTAGCATGACTGGTGCAGATTAAAAAACAAAACAAAAAGAAAAACAAAACAAAACTGACTTTAGTCCTTGCAGTTTTCACTTCAGGAGATCTGTTGCCTCCAATGATGATTTTTCATGGCATATATTCATGCACTGAGAGGATGGATGGTATGTGTGCGAACTGCTAACCCTGACAAGTCCGTTTCAGTAAGGCAGTTGATTTTTCTCCATAAGATTGACCAGGTTTCAGTAAAGTGTAACAAAATATCAATAACTGCTAATGTAAAGCTGGAAAACGTGAGTAAAAGTTCGACGCAGTGATGATAAACATTAATTTCAACTGAAAAGTTTGTAAGGTACATGTAGACTTTATTTACCACTAGTCCAGCTGCACAAACTTTAGTTCCAAACACTATGCAACTCAATGGCTTGTTGCTATCTCTCAACTTGATGTAATTCTTGGAAATTCTTTTTCCATTTTACATGACGACAGCAATCATATCTCCCACCACGAGACATACTCAACTTGGCACGTGATAAACGTATTTGTGTCCTTTCCAGCTTTTATTCACAAGAATCTGAATACTCCTTTTTATTCTTCTGTGTTGATTATTAACACTTTTTACTTTTTTAGAAGCTTATTTTCCCTTTTGTCTTAAACATGCATCGCTTTCTGGGCGCCATTTTTAAAAGATTCTATAATCAACAGTTTGATCATGCAGATGCTTTGCATGAACAAACAGGTGCAGTTTAAAGAGTCTGGGGTACTGCTGTAAAGTTAGTCTGGTTCCCTGGTTAATTTTACTAATTTTAATATGAAACCCGAATCCACATCAAACATGGATGAACCAATTATCCGGATTTTTTGGCAACGATAATTTTTCCATAGTTTTTGCTTGTATGCCATAAGTCCGTATTTTAAGGGTAATTTTCATAAGATTTACGGCAAAATCGTAACAGTTGGCAGGTCTATGTGTGCAGCAGGAGGGTTGGGTTGACGAGATGCTGCTGCAGTGGATTAAAGAGTTTTATCCCTAATATACAGATTTTATATTTTTTTAAAATAAAATTTAAGTTAGAGTGCATTTTCCAACATGTAATTTTCAAATGATTTTTAAGTTGTCCCACAACTGACAACTTGAAAAAAGAAATGACATGTCCCAGAACATACAGTGCACAAAAAAATTACTTTAATTTATGGTGTCCCAACAAATACATTGTCCCAACATAGACAGTAAATATGGCATGCTAGACATTATGGTCCTGTACTCTGTTCATATACTACTCATGCTAGACTCTATCGTCCAATACTCTCTGGATGCATGGTGGCTCATTGATTAGCAAGCTACTCTCACAACCGAAATGGAGTGGGTTTTGAATCCCAATCTTCGGACCTGCCTGGGTCAGCTACCACGGTGTGTCATTGGACATGGCACTTTACTCCAATGGCCTCATCCCTAAATTACTAGTATTACTGTGCCATGAAGTACCAGAACCAAACCAAACCAGTACTCTCCAGTTTATATACTAGACCCCATGGTCCAGTAATCTGTTTATATACAAATTATGCTAGACTTTATGGTCCAGTACTCTGGTTGAGCACTATTTATATACTACTTATGCCAGACCCTATGCTCAAGTACTGTTTATATACTACTTATGCCAGACCCTATGCTCAAGTACTGTTTATATACTACTTATGCCAGACCCTATGCTCAAGTACTGTTTATATACTACTTATGCCAGACCCTATGGTCCAGTACTCATAATTTACATACTGCCTATTCTATGCTGGTAAATTAAAAAAGAATGCAGAAAATATTAAGAATCAAAAGGCACTTATGTGTAACTTTAATGAATGATGTGTACAAAGACCTTGAACATTTTGAGAGTTGTGCTTTGGAAATTAAAATATTCACGGACAGACAAATAGACAAAAGAATGCTTATTTAACATCAGCAGTCAAAGATAAGCATCTAAGTCATAAAAAGTGTTTGATTGTTCAAAGTTGTACAGTATAATCTAAGTATAAACCAGTAAACCTTTGTCCAGTTAAAATCAGGACATTCCGTTTACAGTCCTGTAACTGGCCCCTCTGCAAGCTCAGTGACATTGCTATTGCTTTAAAATCGGCATTTTTTTTACCTTTCAAAATTTCCTAGTGATTAAAAAAAAACAAACCAATATTCAAAATGGATAGTGTGAAAATTTTATGAGAACTGAATAGAAAATACATTTTAAAGTAGATTCTTTTTTACCATTTGGTACACTTCTTCTCCAGCCACACAATTGTGTCACAATTCATTCCATCTGGCAATCAGATTGGTTAGCTGTCCATTTGGAATCTGTATTATGTAACTTTTGACAGTTTCAGCCAAAGGTCAAAGGGTCAATTTTTTAATTATGAATGAACCCATCTGCTCAAGTAAAGGTTAAACGGTCTAATAAAATATGGACACCCAATCACACTTATGTAAAGGAAATAATATTTGGATGAGAACCTCTTTTGCAACTCACCGATGTAACAGGATCAAAGGTCTTTACATGTTTTTTTGTCAAACTGAAGAAAAATAATTAGACTGTGATGTGACTATTAATAAATATAATCAAAGATTGGTGGGAAAAGCCAAAAGACCCAGCAATAAATAGATTTTAAATAAGTGATTAACAACAATGAATGTTTTGTTCATAATATGTGTGCGTGATTTGGATATTTAAAGTAAATTTAACAATTTTTCTGTCATATCCCATAGATGCCTGCAGTCTGGCAGTTTATAGTGGTATCTAGTACTGGGGTTTCATGCTGCAGACATCTAGCATCATGTCCCACCTAGTCACATTATCCTGACACCAGGCAAACCAGTCCTAACACTACCTCTTAATGCTGAGTGCTTAGCGAGGCAGCTCTTAGCACCATTTTTAGAAGTCTTTGGTATGACTCTGCCAGGGTTGGAACCTGCGACCTCCCACACCAGAGGCAGATGCTCTAACCACTAGGCCTCCAGAGCAGTCTTGTTCTTAATAAAATTGTGTTTTTACACCTTTAATTTTGAAGTTTTCAATGCACTGTTATGAAACATTTCTAAGCTGAATATCAAACTAATGCACCTGCTGATCAATTATTACCAATATAAGCCAACTTGATTTTTGGCAAAATAACATGGCAACAGTGACAGTTCTGTGAATGCAGGGCATAAATCAATGTGTGTGAAAATTATATTTTCCATGTAAAATACAGAAAATATCTCCAAGTAATTAAAATCGATGTCCGATCAGTTGCAATTTTTGATTGTAAAATTTCACCAATTTACAGTATTACATCACTATAATCTGTGAGTCTACATCTTACATAGTAAGACAAAGTCTGAAAATGACTGACATACCAAGCAGCAAAATGAGTCATGGAAACGTACAAAAGTTAAAACAAAAATTTCCTCCTTGAAATCTCTGCAATATATTTGATCTGCAAAATTTTCTGAAACCCAAGACAATCTCCTTGTATAAGAGAATTCTTTTCCAGACCAAACTGATTAATAAATGGCACAACTGCTATAAAAAAATTAAATTATTTCTGAAAATATTTTTGCTGACCAAGACATTCCTTATTTATAAAAATATTTTAGCCCTTTTGGATATACTCTGTAATACCTTTCTGACTTTGTGGGAGACTTCAGTGGCAAGTGTTTTAGCAGCACCAGCAGTAATTTCTTTGATTAAACTGTGTGGAAGTTTGACAGTTTCTGAATCTACCGACTCTATGCCATCAGAGGTCAAAGTTCGCACCATCAAAACTTTAGGAATAAAGCCCTGAAAATCATTGGCACTGAGGACAATATGGTCATCTGAAAAACAAATGTTATTTTTAAACAACGAAAACATACATTTTCTATCAAAAGATCCATTTTGGAAGATAATCTCTCTCTCTCACATGTCTGAACATTATAACTTTTTGAAGAAAAAAAGACTTGTTTCATACTATCCTTTGATCATCTTGTGCTAGAACTGGCAACAAAATGTGGAAATCGAAGCCACAGGGTTACTGGATATATAAGATTAAAAATGTAACTCATATAATGTTTAGTTATCTAGGTCCTCTCTTTCACATAATTGCATTGCAACTGAATCCATTGTTTTTATTAAAAAACTTTCTCCTGACAAGAAAAAGTTGTGAAATTTATCTAGACTTATCTTCTTATCTTGATAATGTGATGATGACAAACATCAAATAACATTTATCCTTATTCAGTATTTTCCCGAGGACCCTGCTTTATACAATTCTTAAGAGGAAGGGGATCACTGCAAAAAACTCCCTAAAATAGAAACTGACTTGTTTTCAGACACTGAAAATGGTTCGTCATCAAACAACAGCGAATCTTTGGAGAACAGTGTATCGACAATAATTGATCAATTAATGATCTAGGGATAAATGCACTCCACTCACTTGTTGCACCTTTTGCTTCTTTAGTTCTTCTCCCGTCAGCAAATACCACATATCCTGTAACAAGAGCACCATTGGAAAATCCAGACGTATCTATGGTAACGGGGAGCCATGTGAGGAGAAGGTTGCCCTCTTGTGGTCCTGGCTCCACCTGTACATTCAGAGGTGGCTCTGGCAATCCTGTGGATAGATCTCAAGCAATAAAAAAAATGTTTTTATGACTATTGCAAGATAAAGGAATCACATATGCACATAACAGTATTCTTTCATTATAACACTATTCATCGGGAGCCATAGAGTATACAGCCATAACTAAGACCACCTTATAATGAAGTACAGGATACTGTACTCAATCATTATAACACTGCCCATGGGAAGCAGAGTTGATTGGCTTATAGCTAGACCACCTAATAATGAAGTGTATGATACTTGTTATAATGATGTCCATAGAAGCCATAGAGAATAATGCATTTTGTAGTGAAACCACCTTATAATGAGATACATTAAAACAGTATTCCCTCATTATAATGCTATCTATAGCAGCTATAGAGTAAATCACCTTATAGTGAGACCATATTATAATGAAATACCATATTTACTGTAAATATTGGGACACGATAAAATAAAAAAATTTTTTTCCAGTCCCAGAACTTATGGTGAAACTTTTTTCACCTAGATCACATGTCCCAAGACTTAAGAAACAAAATAAATTTGTATTGCATTTGTGCTCGCCCTGCCAATGCACACTGCAATAAAACAGATAAACAAAACGCTTATCTGATAATAAAAAGAAAAGAAATTAACCTTGTATTGCTATAATTTATTCCTTTTTTTCAACATGAGCATTAAAGAATAAAATATATCCATGAAATCAGTATATGTAATGTAGACTTCGATACTGTAGCATGTATCACTTATGTCTGATAACACACGCCATGTTGTTCATTGACATGAACATTGAGAAACAAATTGTGTTTGGTTGTGCTCAAAGGTTTGAATATGTTATCCGACTGAAAACTGGATCCAACAAAATCACAAACAGGAGGGAAATATTCAACTGATATCTTGAAGACAACTGTCATTCACGCATGACACGGTGTTAGGTGCAAAATAATAACACTGAATTATATCCTAGGTCTACTGTATGACAGTATCTTGCAAATAAAAATCATAATTTGAAAACACATTCACTTGAGTGTAAGTGACAATCTTTTCGCCAGCACGGGTTACAAATGTATTAATACTATTTACCCGCAGACGTCAATGCTCCTTTGTATTAATTATTACTATAGTTGCCAAGAACATAGAAGCCAGCATGGTGAATAAACACAACTGGCAGCGAGCAGTAAACTCCTTCTTTGAACTTACCAACAGGACATCAAAGACAAAGGTTATTTTTATTACAAAGGAAGCCGTCCTTGGAAGCCAACTTTGGTTACATTTTTTTTTAATGATATCAATACAAAGGTTATTTTATTGCAAAGCAAGCTGACCTCTGAAGTTGACTATGGATTTTTATTTTTGAATATGCAAAGATGGCTGTGATATGGAAGCTAACTTTGGTTCCTTTTCACCAGTATTCATGGTAATTTTGAAAATAAATTGAAACAATGGAACAATTTTTAAAGTGACACAATATAATGCTTAATGCATGGATATCGATAACCCAGCGTTGCCCAGAAGAATTGGAGAAAATAAAATCATGTGATGAATTCGTGAAAGCCAAAAGAGAAGCAGATAACTTCACAGATATGATCATTAACATGGATGAAATTCTAGTGCATCATTAACATGGATGAAATTCTAGTGTACTTTGATCGCTTTCCTGGACAGACTGACGATTAGATGGGGGTCAAAAGTGTGACAATTATACTGGTACAGATTTGAAAAAATCTGACTTTAGTCCTTGCAGTTTCCACTTCAGGTGATGTATTGCCTCTAATAATTTTTCATGGTATGAGAAAGCTAATAAAAAATATTCATGCACCGAAAGAATGGATTATACATGTGCAGTAGAAGGGTTGTGTTGGCGAGATGCTGCTGTAGTGGATTAAAGAGTTTTATTGAAGTACAGTTTTATATTTTTTAAAATAAAATCTCAGTTGGAGCGCATTTTCTGACATGTAATTTTCGAATGACTTAAAAGGTGTCCCACAACTTAGTACTCGAAAATAATGTTGTGTCCCAGAACATACAGTGCACAAAAAAATTACTTTTAAAATTAATGTATGGTGTCCCAACAAATATGGTGTCCCAACATATACGGTAAATATGGTACATGATACAGTATTCCTTACATAAAATTTTACTAGTAGATCCATGACTGGAACCTTGTTTTAATTTTTAATTTTTTTAAATATTTCTTTTATTGTGAGGGAGTGCTCTGCTTGCTTTAAGAAAGTAAATATGGCAAGGTATACCAGTCAAATGACCACTGTGATGTATAAAGGCAAGGTAAACCAGTCAAATGACCACTGTGATGTATAAAGGCAAGGTAAACCAGTCAAATGACCACTGTGATGTATAAAGGCAAGGTAAACCAGTCAAATGACCACTGTGATAAAGGCAAGGTAAACTAGTCACATGACCACTGTGATGTATAAAGGCAAGGTAAACCAGTCAAATGACCACTGTGATGTATAAAGGCAAGGTAAATCAGTCACATGACCACTGTGATGTATAAAGGCAAGGTAAACCAGTCAAATGACCACTGTGATGCATAAAGGCAAGGTAAATCAGTCAAATGACCACTGTGATGTATAAAGGCAAGGTAAACCAGTCAAATGACCACTGTGATGTATAAAGGCAAGGTAAACCAGTCACATGACCACTGTGATGTATAAAGGCAAGGTAAACCAGTCAAATGACCACTGTGATGTATAAAGGCAAGGTAAACCAGTCAAATGACCACTGTGATGTATAAAGGCAAGGTAAATCAGTCACATGACCACTGTGATGTATAAAGGCAAGGTAAACCAGTCAAATGACCACTGTGATGCATAAAGGCAAGGTAAATCAGTCAAATGACCACTGTGATGGATAAAGGCAAGGTAAACCAGTCAAATGACCACTGTGATGTATAAAGGCAAGGTAAACCAGTCACATGACCACTGTGATGTATAAAGGCAAGGTAAACCAGTCAAATGACCACTGTGATGTATAAAGGCAAGGTAAACCAGTCAAATGACCACTGTGATGTATAAAGGCAAGGTAAACCAGTCAAATGACCACTGTGATAAAGGCAAGGTAAACTAGTCACATGACCACTGTGATGTATAAAGGCAAGGTAAACCAGTCAAATGACCACTGTGATGTATAAAGGCAAGGTAAATCAGTCACATGACCACTGTGATGTATAAAGGCAAGGTAAACCAGTCAAATGACCACTGTAATGTATAAAGGCAAGGTAAACCAGTCAAATGACCACTGTGATGTATAAAGGCAAGGTAAATCAGTCACATGACCACTGCGATGTATAAAGGCAAGGTAAACCAGTCAAATGACCACTGTGATGTATAAAGGCAAGGTAAATCAGTCACATGACCACTGCGATGTATAAAGGCAAGGTAAACCAGTCAAATGACCACTGTAATGTATAAAGGCAAGGTAAACCAGTCAAATGACCACTGTGATGTATAAAGGCAAGGTAAATCAGTCACATGACCACTGCGATGTATAAAGGCAAGGTAAACCAGTCAAATGACCACTGTGATGTATAAAGGCAAGGTAAATCAGTCACATGACCACTGTGATGTATAAAGGCAAGGTAAACCAGTCAAATGACCACTGTGATGTATAAAGGCAAGGTAAACCAGTCAAATGACCACTGCAATGTATAAAGGTAAGGTAAACCAGTCAAATGACCACTGTGATGTATAAAGGCAAGGTAAACCAGTCAAATGACCACTGCAATGCATAAAGGCAAGGTAAACCAATCAAATGACCACTGTGATATAAAGCAAGATAAAAAAGTCAAATGACCTCTGCAATGTAAAAAGGCAAGGTAAACCAGCCAAATGACCACTGCAATGTGTAAAGGCAAGGTAAATCAGTCAAATGACCACTACACTGTAGAATGGCAAAGGTTAACCATTCAAATGAACACTGTAATGTATAAAGGCATGGTAAACCAGTCACTAATGAGCAGGAATCCTTTATATTGAAGAAATAAACATGGACCAAACCATTAAAAAATATGTCTTTTATGATGAAGACCAAAGTTACTATGACACAAATCCTGAATGTTTATGTAATGTACACTGCACAAAATTATGGACAGTTACCAGGCAAAATAAAATCGAGTTGATATATGATTTTTTAAAGAAGAATTGCATTGATATTTGATGTGAAATAACACAGGCATAACAAGTGTTAGTAATATCAACATAGTGGAAACAAAACACAATGAAACATGAACAACATTAGGATAACCCAATTCCTGACTCTTTGTAACAGCCATATATATATATATAAATTATTTATTTTTGGCAGCTGACACATTTTCTTTTAAATAATTCTCTAAATTTTCTAGTTAGTTACTAGTTTTGCACTGTTCGTTGTCAGTATATATATATATATATATATATATATATATATATATATATATATATATATATAACTGAAAAAACAACAGAGTTCCATGAACAGTACATAATAATACATCCATTCTGTATTTAATAATCCTCAATGTAGGCACTGGTAAGGTATGATTGACTTGTGAGTTTACGGGCCATGACCCAAACCAAAATGCATGCTTATGACAAACTTGCAGCAAGCTTACGACAAGCTTACGACAAGCTTACGACAAGCTAGGTGAGCTTGTGCAAGCTAGTAAGAGTGCTCGCACAAGCTTGTGCAAGCTTGCAAAAGGAATTTTTAAAAGTCTGCAAGCTTACAAGCTTGCAAATTCTAAAGTTCAAGCTTGTGCAAGCTTGCAAAAGGAATTTTTAAAAGTCTGCAAGCTTACAAGCTTGCAAATTCTAAAGTTCAAGCTTGTGCAAGCTTGCAAAAGGAATTTTTAAAAGTCTGCAAGCTTACAAGCTTGCAAATTCTAAAGTTCAAGCTTGTGCAAGCTTGCAAAAGGAATTTTTAAAAGTCTGCAAGCTTACAAGCTTGCAAATTCTAAAGTTCAAGCTTGTGCAAGCTTGCAAAAGGAATTTTTAAAAGTCTGCAAGCTTACAAGCTTGCAAATTCTAAAGTTCAAGCTTGTGCAAGCTTGCAAAAGGAATTTTTAAAAGTCTGCAAGCTTACAAGCTTGCAAATTCTAAAGTTCAAGCTTGTGCAAGCTTGCAAAAGGAATTTTTAAAAGTCTGCAAGCTTACAAGCTTGCAAATTCTAAAGTTCAAGGTTGTGCAAGCTTGCAAAAGGAATTTTTAAAAGTCTGCAAGCTTGCAAAATCTAAAGTACTTGATGTAAGCTTGCGCAAGCTTGCAATAATCAGTCGTGAAAGGGCAGTTCTGCATGAGATCAGTACTTCCTGAAATGTTGAATATATGTTGTGACTAGATCAGACTCAGTATAAGAAACTACACTATCAAATTAAAAGATGTTACTGGTAATCTAGTTTTTATTTATAGCATCTGATAATGCACTCGAGTTAAATAATATACATTTTCAGTGTTGCAAAATGCTAAGAACTTGAATTACTTGTACTTAGCTGATACATAAATAAAATATATTATTCCAACATTT